>JAXIVJ010005391.1:0-74362 GCA_036785665.1 Chirona hameri | reverse complement strand
ATTAGCAACATATCCCAGAGTCTACACTACAACTTCACGCAGGAGTCCAGATCCATCCAATCACAAATCCTGTTGCACGGCACGAGTCTCAGTAGCGGCGGCGGCCGCGCGGGTAGCCCGTCACTTCCAAAACTACTTGCACAACTCTCACAGATTCACTGGTGTTTATTAAATCGTAGTCCTGTGCAGGCTCTGGTGGGTCCGCTCCTCACGGCGGGGCGCGCGGTGTATGATCTGCTGCGCGCGAATGACCGGTGATACGGCGGCGGTTGAGTTATTAGGTACCAGATGATGTGTGTGTGTTTTTTTTTTTCTTCGATTATTGTATTGCAAGGTTTAATACACATTTGCTAAACAAACTCATAAAATCCAACAAACATTGCACACATACAAACGTCGCATGTACATGACGCCAGCGCAGCAGTAATGCGGATGAAAACGTTCGGTTAAAGAGATGATATGTGTTAGAGCTGGCGCCTAGAGTCAAGCTCCCCCAGCCTTTGCGCCAACTCTACCTTATGCGTACCATATAAATATGTTATAAAACAATAAACATGTTGATGATGATGACATATCTTCCAAGTACACTGACAGACAATGGGATTTACCGCTGAAAGTGGTTGCCCGTACTGCGTTTGACGCTGCCGTGGCCCGTCACTGGACGTTTGACGCTGCCGTGGGCTCCCCTATGTTAGCCATGCTGCTGGCTGCCCGCCTCTCCGCTGACCCGCCTCTTCACGCTGACCCGCCTCTCCGCTGACCCCGCCTCTCCGCTGCTGCCGACAGGCTACTACCGTAAGTTTGTCGAGCTGAAGCGGCTCAACCCGCGCCTCAAGGTCACCATTGCCGTCGGCGGGCTGGAACGAGGGCTCCAAGAAGTACTCCAACAGGGCCAAGGACCCGCCAAGCGAGCCAAGTTCATCAACAGCACCATCGACTTCATCACGTGAGGAGCTACACGATGTTTTCTTGGCGTGGTGTTAAATGTTTTAATGTTCATCGTCGCACAACTATGCCTTTACAGAGCACGCGTCCTTTTGGTTATAATTGATATTAGCTTTGCAGAACGACAAAAATTGGCGAGTGTGCACTTTAAGAAATCAGCTTATATGCGTCAATAATGGCGTGATGAGCACTCCGGGCTCCTCCGGGCTTCCTCCGGGCTCCGCCGGGCTCGCTCGAGCAATTCAAAACGGCTCAGCGTCAGTATTAGCCTCATCGGCGGACCGCTTCCAGTGCAGCCGGCGGCAGCAGCGTTCTGCGCACGGCAGGTGTGGACTGCGCTCGGCTGCGCTCGGCACGTGCAGCCAGGTGCTGTGACCCGCGGTCAGTGCCCTCCGACGCAGGATCCCGTCGCGCCGGCTGTCCCATCCGAGAGGGAGCGTGGGACTGGCGGTAACCGGTTCCGAATTCCGAGCGAGCAGGTTATCTTATCTGGCGGGTGACCCACAGCTGGGTCCGCCGTGTGCGCACTGTCTGCCGCTGTGTTGCACAACTTCTGAGAAACAAGGTCGAGGCGGCTGATCGATCGTGGCGGCGGCCAATCAACCGTCTGACAGTCGATTTGTGACGTAAAGTAGAGCGTTTACCGGCAGACGAGACTGACGTCATCTCACGATGGTGCAACGCATCAATTATAACTAAGGCTCGCGTGCTACGTTGAGTTTGAATAAATCGGATTACCGTTTCCGTTCCGGTAACCACTGCCGGACCCTTCCAATATTCGTTCAAATGACTTTTAAATACAGGCTCTCGCTATCCGTATCCGTAAAAGTGCCTTCTTTCTGACATATGTCTTGCTCGTTCCCAGTATTTTCGGTCTTTCCTGTTAACTGTCCGTCCAAGAGCTAGTGCCTGACCAGCTCACTGCCGCGGCCTAATACCCGATCGACTATTCCCCACTTTTCTGATCTGCTCACAGTCCATTGAATTGCGTCCTCCTATCTGACCTTCCTGTTCACCCATGTTCCTGATCCATATCCTGTTCTCCTGTCGACACCGGGATGTGACACGTGTGACGATTATCGGTTACAGGACTCACGGCTTTGACGGCCTCGACTTGGATTGGGAGTACCCTTCACGGCGGATGGGCATCCGGAGGACAAGCAGAACTTCGTCAAACTGGTCCAGGTTAGTCACCGGCGACAAAACGTTTCACACCGACTGGGATATTGGTCCCGAAAGAAGAATATGAGGAACTCAGCTTTGGCGGCGGCGACCTAAACCCTGGACAACGCCAGTGAGCCCATGAGGTCCGTGTTACCCCTCACTTGCACACACGTGCCCCGTCTTCACCCTGACCGTATGGGCGGCGGTACCACCCCTCACTGCACACACGTGACCCGTCTTCACCTGACCGTATGGGCGGCGGTACCACCCCTCACTTAACACACGTGACCCGTCTTCACCTGACCGTATGGGCGGCGGTACCACCCCTCACTGCACACACGTGACCCGTCCTTCACCTGACCGTATGGGCGGCGGTACCACCCCTCACTGCACACACGTGACCCGTCTTCACCTGACCGTATGGGCGGCGGTACCACCCCTCACTTAACACGTGCTCGACACATCTTCTGACCCGTGACCCGTCTTAACACGTGCTCGACCCCTCTTCTGACCCGTGAACCGTCTTAACATGTGATCGACCCCCATCTTCTGACCCGTGGACCCATCTTCTGACCCGCGACCTGTCTTCAGGAACTGCGGCAGGCTTGATGTCGGAGCCGTGGCTCTTATTTGACCCGTCTGACCCCTCGTCTGACCCCTCTTCTGACCTCTGACCTCTGACGCGTCTCCTCAAAGGCTGCGGGAGGCTATGTGACCCCTCGTCTGATCGGTGACCCCACAGCTAACCCGGTGCGACCCCTGTCTGACCTCCGACCCATCCCCTCAGGAGCTGCGCGAGGCGTACGACCCGCGCGGCTGGCTGCTGACGGCCGCCGTGGCCGCGCCTCAGGCCATCATCAGTCGCCTCATACGACGTTCCGAAGTTGTCCAAGCTGCTCAACTACATCCACATCATGTCGTACGACTACCACGGCAAGTGGGACCAGGCCACCGGACACAACGCGCCGCTCACACCGGCGAGAAGCTCAGTGTGGTGAGTCACGGCGGAGGGAGGGGGGCAGAGGAGAGTCTGGAGCTGGTCGGGGTGGGGTGGGTCGGGGGTGGGGTCAAGCTGAGTCGGAGAGGGGTAGGGTGGGTCGGGTTGAGGTTGGGTGGGGTCAAAATGAGGTGGGGACGGGCCACGGGGCCCGTCCCCATCTAGGTAAGGCTAGTGGGCAGTGGCTAGGTAGGCTAGTTGGGGGAGCTAGGGTTAGGGCAGGGTGTGCGGGATGTATGCTGGATATGCTGGGGCTGGACAGGGGTGACACGGGCCATGTGAAAGCAGTGTGAACTCAGTGCTGCCAGACTGTGTACAGAGTGTGACGGGGTGCTGATGGGCAGATTCATGTTCACTATGCAGTGCTCAATTGTCATCCTTCTCGAGTAATGACAGCGCGCCGTCTATCTCGACGCAGAACGCCACGCTGGCCACCTATCTGGAGCTGGGCGCCGATCCGGCCAAGCTGGTGCTGGGCATCCGCTGTACGGCCGCACCTTCAAACTGGTCAACGTCGACCGGCACGAGGTGGGCGAACCCGGCCGCCGAGAAGGCCTTCAAGGGCCCGTACACGCGCGAGGACGGCTTCCTCGGCTACAACGAGATGTGCGAGATGCGTGCGGCGGCGCCGATCCAGTGGACCACGCGCTGGGACGACGAGGCCAAGGTGCCGTACGTGTTCCATGGAGAACATGTGGGTCCAGCCTGGACGACGAGCAGTCCATCACGAATAAGGTGAGCAGGCGACGAGACATAGCGGAGCGGGGCCGGAAGGGGGACAGGGCCGGCAGGGGGCACAGGGGGGGTCTGATTTGTAGTGGGGCAGCGGGGAACAGGGGGGGTCTGATTTGGGGTGGGGCAGCGGGGAATAGGAAGTCTGATTTGGGGTGGGGCAGCGGGGAATAGGGGGGGGGTCTGATTTGGGGTGGGGAGCGGGGAATAGGGGGTCTGATTTGGGATGGGGCAGCGGGGAAAAGGTTATTTTGGGTGGAGTAGCGCCAACGGATAATTAACCCGCCATTGACTGGGGGACGTTTAACGCCCCCCCCCCCCCCCCCCCCCCTGATGAATTTTCGCAATAGCTGCAAAACTAGCAGCGCTATCAACGTGAAACTTCGGGTACCTTCTTATAAATCATGTTTACGTCTTGTGTGCAAACATAAAAAATAGTCGATTTTTTCTCTCGAGTTATAGCGAATTTAGTGACGTCGCTACACACGAGTTTTACACCAAAATCAGCTAAACTTTGCCAAGCCGTACAAATACCACATTTGAAGCAAAATGCAATCGAAAAACGCCAAAAGATAGAAAATTGCAATGACTAAAAACTGTCTATCTCGGATTTGTATTGTTTAGTTTTGACCCAAAAAAACTCAAAAACTTTTTTTTGTGAAAATTATCACAAAATCAAAATTTTCACAAATATTCAAAAACCCGGAAGATATATCAGAGAACCATACCTAGGCAACTATCATCCAAATTTAAAACTGATATCTTCATTTTTGACTGACTTATGACATCTAAAGTATGGGTAACTTATGACGTCATATTTTGAAATTGCATTTTTTGTTTTTTATTGACTAGATACAGACAAATAAATGCCACCACTGTATTTATTAAACAAAACTAGTCATCATGCCTTTTTTGCTTAGATTTTAAAATTTAAAATTGTGACCTTCGGTGACCTGAAATTGATCTGAAATTGTCATTTACTTCACGTAAATGAAGTCAGGTGGTACAATGACCATCACTATCGAATTACACGTGGACAATAACTCATCAAACATGTGTTACATGACTTTCGTAGATATTTTGAGCATAATGACATTTTGTGACATGACCTTGACCTTGAACTTGGTCAACAATCTCACTTTAGCTCATGCGGGATTTGTATCATACCTTTGGCAACACTTTGGGTGAAACTGGTCGCAATCGAAGGCTTTGGATGGAAAGTATGGCCCATAAACTCAAATACGCGATTTTGACCTTTGACCTGACCGTGACCTGACATTTGACCTCACTTTGACATTTTTGCATGCTTTAGATTCGTCTCATTGAGAGCTTTCGATTGCCGCCTTGCGCGTCTGGCTGCGATCGTTGGTTCGGAAGATAGCCAGGGGGGCGTTTAACGCCACCCCCACTCAGTCAATGGCGTTCTGCTGAGACCAGTGATGGCCTACGCTACGGAATTACGCTACGCTTCGTATGGTTTTTAGGTCAAAGCTACGCTACCGAATTACGTTACGTTATATTTTTCTACGCTACCGATTACGCTATTTTGCGTTAAACGTAGCTTAGAATATATCGTACTACGATACAAAAGATACCAGGAAAATAAACAGTATATAACGGTGATTTTTCGTTCATCCACATTTCTAACTTTCCTATCCACCAGCCGTCATGTATTTGTTTTTCGTGACAGACATGTGCGAAAACATTCGTAACAGTCACAAAGCATCATTAGTGGAATATGTGGTGCAAAGGTCTAACCTATATCCAGACACCTTGTTTTGATTGTTACTGGTGTATGGCACCTAACCCAACATTGACTGGCGTAGACATTCTTCTAACGACCATTGGCAATAGCAATAGATCAGAAACCAATAAAGCTATCAAGCTCCCGAGTTTAACCAGCATTACAATTACGGTCACATCATGCAAGATTGAAATACAAGTTTTGCACAGCACATTCGTGCCACTGTGAACTTTATTATGTGCAAGTTTCGTAGCTCTAAATTGATATCTTCAAAAAAAATGGCCATCGGCCATCATCGAAACGGCCATCATCGAAAAACATGATGGCCGTCCAGTTTCTGTTCGGCTGCTGCTGTCAGCGTGCACGAGCTGTTTTGTTGAATTGCTATTGGCCGGCGCTAACAATATGCTAGCAGTTTAATCGATAGTTGCAGTGCTTCTAGTAGCGGAAGCCCTCTGGAGTCTACCCGATAACTTTTTGCTCCCAGCAAGTTCCTGGAGTCTTTGGAATATCTCAGCAACTAGGGTGAATCTGGAGAAACAAAGTTAAGGGTCAATTCAGAAAATTATGTTCTATAGACCAGTGTCAATAACCCCAAATAAGCGATGTGAGCAGGCACACTCCCTTTAAAGGAAATAGTTCACCTTCGGATTTTTTTTCTTTCAGAACACGATTTTAATATATTTTTTAATACAGTTTCTTTTTTATTTTTAAAAATGGTCCTACATCGCGCCAATTCAGGACAGAAGGTTGTAAATTATTGATTGTATGGTGTGCGTTATTGGTCTGCGCATGCTCCATGGCAGTGCTGGCACTTTCAGACGGTACGGTACTTTCAGACGGTACGGTACGGAAATAGTTCACCTTCAACATTAGTTTTAAACTGAGATAGCTGTTTTGTAGCCCATGTTGGGAAACCCCTATCTGCAAGTTTTCTTGACTGAAAAGACTCTCCAGCCGAAGATATTTGACTTTTTGGCGAAGGAATTCGGCGCATATGATATACCGTACCGTCTGAAAGTGCCAGCACTGCCATGGAGCATGCGCAGACCAATAACGCACACCATAAAATTAATGATTTACGACCTTCTGTCCTGAAATGGCGCGATATAGGACCATTTTTGAAAATAAAAAAAGAAACTGTATTCAAAAATATAATAACATCGTGTTCTGAAAAAAAAATCCGAAGGTGAACTATTTCCTTTAAGTGGAAGGTATTCAACAGATAAATTGCGATATTCGAATGCTTAACTTCAATATCGAGATGTACCTTGTAGCATTGTATGTATATAGCAGATACTCATATGACCTGATATTCATAGGTTGTGGTCTGAAACTTTTGTGGGTCTACGATATATGGCTCACGAGATATAAGCGTGGAAATTTAATGTGGCGTGCCACCGGCCGCCTCACGGCTTTGCGCTCGCTCGGCGCCATTTTGATGGCATTTGGCCATGAAGATATTCACTTGGGGCCTTGAAATTTGCATAGAGGATAGCTCACCACCGCGGTATCATATCCCAACATTTGATTTGTAGCTATTACAGGAGCCAATATTTGAGGGGGATCCGAATCGCTCCCAATCTAATGCGCACATTTCTCCAAGGCTCTTCAGAGCGCCTGTTTAACCGCCTCGAGACCGGAGTCCGGACCTGGAAAACCCGATCGGCTCCAACACTGGACCGGTCAGTGTGCAGTCGGTGACGCCTGTTTTCTCTCGCTCTCGACAGGTGGAGCTGGCGATGCGCTACGAGCTTGCCGGCGCCATGGTGTGGACGCTCGACACGGACGACTTCCGCGGCAACTGCGGCACCAAGTACAAGCTGATGCGCGCCATCAACCACGCGCTGAGCACAGTGCGGCGCGGTACGGAGCCGCCACCCACCGAGCCGCCCACCACGCCCGAGCCCGAGCCGGAGGGACCCAAGGCGGGAGCCGCCGCACTCGCCTGCCATCTGCCGGCGCTGCTCGCAGTCACGCTTCTCGGTCTGGCCGCCAGGGCGTGAAGCGGAGAGCGGGCTGGGAGAGATGTGAGCGTCTTCGGACGTAACTCATGCCGCGGAGTGACGAGGTCGCCGATGAACGTCAGTGCGGTGACGACCTCTGGGACATCATGGCTCCCGCACCGCCAGGGAGCGGCTGTGGCGGTGACCGTGAGGTCGACAGTGGAGGGGGTGACGCCTCCCGGACAGACTGGAGACAGGGCCGCTGGCACGGCCTCCGGAGCGGCGCGGTGATCGCTCCGCCGCGCCAGCCTGCCAGCCAAGGACCCTGCTGTGATACCGCGAACCTGTGACGTGCGACGTGACGCAGTCAGAACAATGGTGCCCGGGCCGAGACAGTAACGCACCCGACCCGTGCCGGCGCCGTGAAGGTGTCTGAGCCGCCCGCGTCGACAAGTATGGCGAAATGGCCCGCCTGCCACGGGATGAACGCCTAGGTATAATATTAGTGATTAGGTCGTCTGATAAGGCTCTGTTAGATGGTCAAGTTCGCAATGTCGGTCGCATGACTGAGTGTGCGATGTGGGATGTATCCAGAGTTAAAAATATACTTATATCGCGCTTTAATAGTTCTCCAATGTAAATGATTCTGAATCGCAAAAACAAACATGATTCAGTGTTTATTGGAAACATTTGGATGCAAAATCACATTGCCACAGCACATATACACTTGCAGACTGTACTTGGTACAGTCTGACTAGTCTTCACGTTTGGACATACAATGCACTTTTAAATTGATGACATTCATTTGGCCCAGTCATGGATTGGCGGCCGTGGCCTCGGATGTTTTAGGGCGCCGGTTGCGGTTATATAGCGCCACGTCGCTCACGAATTAACATCGTATATTGTACCGCACCACGCTACACCAGCGCGACATGGCGGAAACACCGGACTTTTGTCAGCTGAGCACCG
The DNA here is from genome assembly GCA_036785665.1 of Chirona hameri. Lineage (NCBI taxonomy): Eukaryota > Metazoa > Arthropoda > Thecostraca > Balanomorpha > Balanidae > Chirona > Chirona hameri. The sequence continues at coordinate 65,865 of JAXIVJ010005391.1, read as the reverse complement.
CACTCTCACTATTCTTCCCTGGGAGTTGCTGGTCCGCGCCCAGGACGTCCGGCCGAGTCGCCGCACGGACCCCGGACCGGTCACCGACGGTCACCGACGGCCGCTCTCGGCGCCACCCTGTCCTCCTCCCCACCCAGCCCGCCGCCGCGTCCGGCCGTCAGCCCGGCTGACCCCTGCTCAGTCGGAGAACAGCATCTCCACCAGACCGGCGTCCATCAGCTGCTCCTCCTGCAGCCGCTGCGCCGAACCCAGCTTCAGAAGCGTCGGCACCGACTTCAGCCGGGTCCGCTCGTCCGTGCGGAACACGCATTTCGGGTCCTTCCAGCTGATGGAGCAGAGAGGAAAATTCGTCAGTGGGGCGCGCAGATCACACATTCACACATCCACGACTCGCCAGCATCAATGACAGAAACTAGCAAATATGTTCCATACATATGTTAATTTTATGTGGAACCTATACGACACAGGAACACTCTTAGCTCAGCAAAGTGTAGAAACGTCGAAACTCATATTACAAGTTTACGACCCGATAATATATGGTGTATGTCATTGTCTTGTCAGTTGACAGTCTTATCGTTTGACGGGAAGAGTGGTGTCCGGGCACGAAGCGATAAAAGCCACACAATCAGCCCTCCCACGACACCCGAGTACCACCTGCACTCCGAGAGCGTCAGGGGTCACCACTCACAAGTCACGATAACTGCCGGGCTCCACTGCACGTTTTTGCAATTTATCGCTTCGCTTTTACGTTTTATCAGGTCGACTTTGCGTTTTCTCACGTTCATAAAAAATGTTAACTACGCGTTAGCATACAGTGCAGGCTCCACTGACTGAAATGAGAAAGTGAATACATGAAAAGTGCGTAATCGGTACGGTAAACCTCAAAATCGAAACGGAAAAGTGAAAAAGTGTAACCAGAAAACGTCTCATCAACACGCAAAAACGAAAAAATGAGAAAGATACAAACGAGAAAATGTTTGATCAGTTCAAAGTTTTTGCACTTTTGAAGTTTGCTGTGCTCATCATGCCACCTTGCAAGTGATTTGTGGCTGTGTTTCAAGCGAATATTTGCAAAGAAGTCGCTATTTGCCGTATTTAAGCTACTCCTGCCACTTTGCGCTTGGAAAGAAAGCTGAGCTTCTTCACTCGTCGTTACGTAATGTAAACAAAACATTCCGATAGCCATCTTTGCGTGTGTCGGGCGGTTGGTTCCGTTGTGGCAGTGTCAAGCGGTTTCAACTTGTGTGTGTTTCAAGCGGTTTCATCTTTATTTCATGAATGTTAGGAGGTCAGGTCACAAGTGAGAGGAAGCTGGGGAATTTAAAAGTGATCTGTGTTTCCCTAATATCCATTCGATGAGCTGCGGAGAGGCAAGAGGTTGCTTGTGAAGGAACAAATTGAAGCCCGCGGTTTAGCCAGCGTGCAAACTGCAAATCATCAGTGGAGTCGCTTTGACTCGCTTACGATGCATACCCACATATTCGTATAATTGTTGGAATCTAACAGAGCTCTGCCGTACACACAACAGGTATTTACCATGCTCATATATTAATCCATACCTATTCGATCAAGCTTTGTGCGCAGCGGAACAACGATTGTTGACGTTTTGTATGAAAGTTTTTCCTGGGAAATTACATCAGTTTGTGCTTCGCCTAGTCTTTTATTAGATAAAAATTTGATACGGCGAAAAAGCCGTCTGACAGGGCTTGGAACCCCTAATCTTCGGATAATCTTCGGATACTATACCATTTTGATCAGCGCCTGTAACCTCTCGGCTACCGTTGCGACAGGCACCGGCGTGGGAAATAAGCAGTATGGTTAATCCGATTGTCACAGTTCCACCCGTCTCAGAAGTTCCCTAACGAAGTGTGTCACGTGAAACATGTGTTAATGCTTGAGGAAACGATAAAGTGCAAAAGCTAGAAAGCGAAAAGCTAGAAAGTGAAAAAAACGTAAAAGCGACACGATAAAACGATAAAGCGAAAAACCGATCACTCAAAAGTGCGCAGTTGAGCCTGAGCTTAAAGCTCAGGCTCCACTGTGCACTTTTGCGTGATGCGTTTTTTCGATTTATCGGTTTATCGTGTCGTTTACATTTTTTTCTTCACTTTCTAGCTTTTGCACTTTATCGTGTCCTCAAGCATTAACACATGTTTCACGTGACACACTTCGTTAGGGAACTTCCGAGACTGGTGGAACTGCGACACAATCGGATTATCACAATATTGTTGTTTCGCCGCGATATTGTGATCCAAGATAAAGTTATCTTCCTTCAAACCCCCACTACATTGTAATTTTGACCTTTTTTTCTCACCCTTCCTCAACTATACTGCTTATTTCCCACGCCGGTACCTGTCGCAACGGTGGCCGAGAGGTTATAGGCGCTGATCAAAATGGTATAATTATCCGAAGATTATCCAAAGAAGATTGCGGGTTCCAAACCGTCAGGCGGCTTTTCCGCCGTATCACATTTGTATCTAATAAAAGACTAGGCGAAGCACAAACGGATGTAATTTAACGGGAAAACTTGCATACAAAACGTCAACAATCGTTGCTCCGCTGCGCACAAAGCTTAATTGAATAGGTATGTATTAATATATGATCATGGTAAATACCTGTTGTGTGTACGGCAGAGCTTGGTTAGATTCCAACAATCATACGAATATGTGGGTATGGATCGTAAGAGTCAAAGCGACTCCACTGATGATTTGCACGCCGGCTAAACCGCGGGCTTCAATTTGTTCCTTCACAAGCAACCTCTTGCCTCTCCACTGTCCACAGCTCATTGAATGGATATTAGGCAAACACAGATCCCTTTTAAATTTCCTAGCTTCCTCTCACTTGTGACCTGACCTCCTAACATTCATGAAATAAAGATGAAACCGCTTGAAACACATACAAGTTGGAACCGCTCGACACTGCCACAACGGAACCAACCGCCCGACACACGCAACGATGGCCATCGGAATGTTTAGTTTACATTACGTAACGACGAGTGAAGAAGCTCAGCTTTCTTTCCAAGCGCAAAGTGGCAGGAGTAGTTTAAATACGGCAAATAGCGACTTCTTTGCAAATATTCGCTTGAAACACAGCCACAAATCACTTGCAAGGTGGCATGATGAGCACAGCAAACTTCAAAAGTGCAAAAACTTTCAACTGATCAAACATTTTCTCGTTCGTATCTTTCTCATTTTTTCGTTTTTGCGTGTTGATTAGACGTTTTCTGGTTACACTTTTTCACTTTTCCGTTTCGATTTTGAGGTTTACCGTACCGATTACGCACTTTTTCATTTATTCACTCTCATTTCGTTCAGTGGAGTTCTGTATATTAACACGTAGTTAACATTTTTTATGAACGTGAGAAAACGCAGTCGACCTGATAAAACGTAAAAGCGAAGCGATAAATTGCAAAAGCGTGCAGTGGAGCCCGGCAAAGTAAGAGCCACACAATCAGCCCTCCCACGACACCCGAGTACCGCCTGCACTCCCCGAGCGTCAGGGGTCACCACTCACAAGTCACGCGGTCCGACGGCCACGTGCACCAACACGGCGTCCTCGGGCGCGGCCGACAGCGCCGCCTCCACCACCGGCTCGGCTGGCGGACAGCAGGCGGGCGGGGTCAGCACACGGCCGATACCAAGTGCAGTCAGCACGGCGTTCGATCCCGTGGCAACGAGGTTAAACCCAGCTGTCTCCGACTAAATGGTTCAAATGTTTTAATTGTTCACACTTTAACTGCATTTGTTAACTTTTGATGTTGTAAAAACTTCTAACAAATTGAGACAAAGACTGAAGTTTCCTCTATAGCTGATAGAGTCATGGGTCCCCGCCAAGCCTCTGTCATGGCAGAGACGCGGTAATCTCACCCCGGAGACGCAGTCGGGACAACAGCTGTCAGCCCCCGTCCACGAATCGCAGGCTCCCTTCACCATCACGTCACCCCGGAGTAGAAATCCCTTTGCCCAGCTCGATCACTTGTTAAAAGCACGAACTTTACCGAAGGATGACGACATAATTTTAGTACATACAGCACTAACCATCCGTTCCACAGATTCAGCCATTCTGATTGTTTGGTCAAATGCACCTGATCTGGCGAAAATATTTGTATAAGTGGAAAATTTGAGATGTGAAAGAAAATCCCTGCAAATCGAAAGAAACGATTTATTTTACCATAGGGGACAAAATGTCAGCATTTTTGTTTTAGAAAATGGAATCTATTTATCTTTTTGCTGCCAGATGCTACCAAACACGCATTGTTTATTCCGTTGCGCGGCGATGGTACATAGTGTTTCAAACCTCTAAAACCGTGATATTTAAGTTGCTTTGACTTCGAATAATCAACGGGGAAGAACATAAGGCTGGTATAATTACATATCTACCTCTCGATTTCCTGCCATGCAGCTACTATCAAATCTGGGACGGTCTTAACCCGCGAGTTACTGGGGTATATTCCATAACGCGACTTACTGGGGGATATTTTTTGCCCCCCCCCCCCCCTCGGATCTCCGGAACTACTGGACAGCTTGTAAAAATTCACACGGCATTCGATACCCCTGGGAAATTTATCGCGGGAAACCTAATATTGTTGACCTCGGGGTCACCGATGACGTCACAGGTCAGGTCAAGTACAAAATATTTGACCGTGTCAAAAGGTATCGATGGATTGAATTGTCGCGCAAAATCGCGATATTAAACGCATAAGCAGTCGATAAAGCAGTATGATTCATGTGTCTGACACTTCTAAGTATCATCCTAAGCTATTTATGACCCTGGGTCAGGTCAAGGTCATCCGAGATCACGAGGTCAAACTGCAGATTACGGTCATTAGGATTGTAACACATGTTGATGGGGTTGTTTTTAGTCTAGAACGCGAAAAATTACCTTAGAACATTGTGTGTTCCATATAAATAGAAGTAAAAAGCAAAAACGGAAATGCATTTTGGTATGCATAGTAATGCTGTGAGGTGGGCGATTTGTCATTTATAGGTCATAAGTCAGTCATTTTTGAAGATATCGACTTCAAATTTGGTACACATATTCACCGAACACGTCTCGATAACATATTCCGGTTTTTGGAATTTTGTTAAATTTGGTTAAAACAAAAAATGTATTTGGATTTCTCAATTTTTAATAAAAAACGACATCTGAGATGACAGTTTGATAGCCCGGTCTATTGTCAGTAATTTGATTAAGACAATTGAATTTATCTCAAACATTGTACCTTTGACGGCGTTTTCCGCAAACCATTATTTTTCAACAAAAACCGAAGAACATGACATCACTCTGACGTCATTCCCGGTTGACCTATCATGACCTCATCTTTTTCCTTTGGCCAACATGTGTAGAATTTATGTGAGAGAAGGTACTGAAAGATTGGTGACGATACTCTTAGTGTTGGTTTAGGAGTTATTGTAAAATAACGGGAGGGGGAATAGCCCCCAGTAAGTCGCGGGTTAAAACCGGACATGCGCCAAGTATGACTATATTCCTGAAGATAAATGACGAGAATCGCCGAGCCATTAACGCCTTTCTATATTTGCCAAATAAAAAAATACCATATTGCAAAATATTGATGCCAAATGATCTGACGTCACCCCGGGAGTCGTTTCTCCCTCGTGGGTGAAACGACTCCCGGGGTGGGTGAAACCTCATTAGTAAAGTAATCTTGCCAGCTGTGCCAGGTGGTGGTCATGAGAGGTCGTGCGAGGTCATGAGAGGTCATGCGAGATCAGGAGAGGTCAGGAGAAGTCAGGAGAGGGGCCAGGCCAGGCCAGGCCAGGCCAGGCCAGGCCAGGCCAGGCCAGGCCAGGCCAGGCCAGGCCAGGCCAGGCCAGGCCAGGCCAGGCCAGGCAAGGCCAGGTCAGGCCAGGCAAGGCCAGGCCAGGTCAGGCCAGGCAAGGCCAGGTCAGGTCGCCACTCACCATTGACACAGTCGGGACACCAGCTGTGGCCGGTGGTCAGGTCAGGTCAGGTCGCCACTCACCACTGACACAGTCGGGACACCAGCTGTGGCCGGTGGTCAGGTCAGGTCGCCACTCACCACTGACACAGTCGGGACACCAGCTGTGGCCGGTGGCCGGGTCCACGGAGCCGCCGAACAGTAGGAACACGTCGTTGCCGGATCTGCTGAGCTCGACGTAGAGCTGCTCGAAGGCGGCGAACCCCTCCACCTGGCGGCGCTGCACCATGGTTGCTGCTCACCTGAAACACGGGCCGGCGTCAGCGGCGGCGCGGCTCTCCAGCGAGAGGCGGGACGGTCAGTACTGACGGCTGACAGACGGGCAGGAGCGCACATTGGCGGCAAACGGGCAGGAGGCAGCGCAATAGCCCACAGTGGAGGAGTAAGGTGGCAGGAGGCAGCGCAATAGCCCACAGTGGAGAAGGAGTAAGGTGGCAGGAGGCAGCGCAATAGCCCACAGTGGAGGAGTAAGGTGGCAGGAGGCAGCGCAATAGCCCACAGTGGAGAAGGAGTAAGGTGGCAGGAGGCAGCGCAATAGCCCACAGTGGAGAAGGAGTAAGGTGGCAGGAGGCAGCGCAATAGCCCACAGTGGAGAAGGAGTAAGGTGGCAGGAGGCAGCGCAATAGCCAACAGTGGAGAAGGAGTAAGGTGGCAGGAGGCAGCGCAATAGCCCACAGTGGAGAAGGAGTAAGGTGGCAGGAGGCAGCGCAATAGCCCACAGTGGAGGAGTAAGGTGGCAGGAGGCAGCGCAATAGCCCACAGTGGAGAAGGAGTAAGGTGGCAGGAGGCAGCGCAATAGCCCACAGTGGAGAAGGAGTAAGGCAAGAGTCAGCGCAATAGCCCACAGTGGAGAAGGAGTAAGGTGGCAGGAGGCAGCGCAATAGCCCACAGTGGAGAAGGAGTAAGGTGGCAGGAGGCAGCGCAATAGCCCACAGTGGAGAAGGAGTAAGGTGGCAGGAGGCAGCGCAATAGCCCACAGTGGAGAAGGAGTAAGGTGGCAGGAGGCAGCGCAATAGCCAACAGTGGAGAAGGAGTAAGGTGGCAGGAGGCAGCGCAATAGCCCACAGTGGAGAAGGAGTAAGGTGGCAGGAGGCAGCGCAATAGCCCACAGTGGAGGAGTAAGGTGGCAGGAGGCAGCGCAATAGCCCACAGTGGAGAAGGAGTAAGGTGGCAGGAGGCAGCGCAATAGCCCACAGTGGAGAAGGAGTAAGGCAAGAGTCAGCGCAATAGCCCACAGTGGAGAAGGAGTAAGGTGGCAGGAGGCAGCGCAATAGCCCACAGTGGAGAAGGAGTAAGGTGGCAGGAGGCAGCGCAATAGCCCACAGTGGAGAAGGAGTAAGGTGGCAGGAGGCAGCGCAATAGCCCACAGTGGAGAAGGAGTAAGGTGGCAGGAGGCAGCGCAATAGCCCACAGTGGAGAAGGAGTAAGGTGGCAGGAGGCAGCGCAATAGCCCACAGTGGAGAAGGAGTAAGGTGGCAGGAGGCAGCGCAATAGCCCACAGTGGAGAAGGAGTAAGGTGGCAGGAGGCAGCGCAATAGCCCACAGTGGAGGAGTAAGGTGGCAGGAGGCAGCGCAATAGCCCACAGTGGAGAAGGAGTAAGGTGGCAGGAGGCAGCGCAATAGCTCACAGTGGAGAAGGAGTAAGGCAAGAGTCAGCGGACCGACGGCAGTCAGCGGACCGACGGCAGTCAGCGGACCGACGGTGGTCCCTGCCTATATTTGCCTGCGACGAGACACGAGTGGGTTGTCCTTAAGAGAAAGTATAGGTCGTGAGTTGTACTCTATTCCCGTGATGCTATACAATTATCTCGTTCATGATGATTGAGCGACAATTTAACCGGAATGGCGGGTGTCGGGTATGAGGCAGTCAGGATCGCAAAACATGAACACTGAAATAAGTTCGGACTCTCAGTGAAAATGTCTTTTGAACGGGCCAACAGGAGTACCAAGACCCAAGTATCGATGCGTGCGAACATGCATTTGTGGGGACTGGAGCTGGCACCCGATGAAAATGAGTCAAATATGATGCGAGGTGAGAATGAATATGCCTATACGATGCCGCAGTCAATGCTAGTTGCCAATGAGCATGTCTGCCAGTGTGATTTAAGTGGCACAGAGAATGGCTGGCGTACTGACTGAATGACTAACATGAGTGACCAAGTGAAATGCGGGCTGCTACGAGGGGAGAATGACACGGCAGTGGCCTGCCCGTGCCACCATACCTGCTGGTGGCTGTGCTGTCCCTTGTGACATGGCGCTGCTGTCCTGAGTGTGCCGAGACAGAGCTGCCTCCGTGTCCCACCGTGCCGGGTGCAGTCTGGCTCACTGTGCGTACAGGCGGCACGGGGCCGGCCTCCACCAATAGCTATAGTTTACTTTACCATGGGCGGCATGTATTCGTGTTCGCCGCATTGAACAAGCACGTGTGCGACGAGTGGCACAATGTCTTCACGGGTATGCACTATCTGCCCGCGCAACACAGCCGTTGCCTGTGATTGCCGGTTGGTGGCTGTGCTGTGTCGCCGGCTTGAAGGACGTCTGCTGCCTGTCTGCCGTGCCGTGTCGTTGAGCTGGTCGGTGTTCCGCCTTCAGCGGGAGCGTGCTGTGGCCCTGTCTGTCAGAGCTGGGCTGTTGGTTGTTGGGCGGTCAGTTCTGTGGGCACTGGGCCTGTCTGGGCGGGCCTGTTGACGGTCAGTGAGTGCCAGTGCTGCGCCGATTGGCAACGCTTGTGGTCGGTCTCGACCTGTCATCAGCCGGCCTGGTGGAAGGTGGTCATAAGTGTGGTCGGTCTGGACCTGTCTCAGCCGGCCTGGTGGAAGGTGGTCATGTGAGAGTTGGCAACTGTGAATCAGTATGAAGCATGAGACAGTAATACAGTACAGTGGCACGATGCAGTGAGAATCGACACATCATGTAGCTAAATGTTCGGAAAATGCAGTATTGTTCAGAAAATGTAGTGATTAAGTTCATATGGTGCAATGACATGTTCTAGCAATGCATTAATGGAGGTGACTATGCAATTGGATGATCTGACCATTAAAGGGAATGTTTCACCTTTGTATTAGTTTTAAACTGAGATAGCCATTATCTAGGCCGGTATTGAAATGTCTAAATTACTTTAGGTCATTTTCCCCAAAACTTAATCGTTAACAATTTAGTTTTGCATTTGCAAAATGACTAGGCTGGTGCAGCCGCTGATTGTCTGACCTTTTCAGCCAATCAGCGACGGTATATAGCTCAATAATGACGTCATTCGCCCCAATCTAAAAATTTAATTTGTATAAAGTTAAGTGACAGTGAAAAATATCACTATCGTTTTCAGCAGCACTTACTTCACATTGTCTCCTACAACCAGCGTATTTGACAACTTCGAAAAAGGTGAAACATTCCATTTAAGAAGCAAAGAAGTGCAGCAATGACAGTATGGAACTGATAACGCTGTGAGGTTAAGCTAATGCAATAATTATATTTTGATATGCAAATAAGTTATCAAATTATGTCATCGAACTCAGCTAATGTCATGATATAGTAAATATAACGCATTGGCGATAGCGTTACCGTGTACTGTAGTGCGCCGTGTGCCGGTCGCTGGCGGATCGTGGACTGAGTGGTCACTGGTCAGCTGTCTGTTGTCCGTTCCTGTCGGCTTTCGTCGCAGTTGGGCAGGAGTTGGCAGCAGCTGGCTGTCGCTGTGGCGACTCACTCCGGCTGCTGGGTGTGCACCGGCTGATCTGTATACGCGCGCTAATGGGAACGCTGTGTTGATACGAATGAAAAGGTCGCTAGACTGCAAGGCGCTGTGCCGCATACTGTACGTACATGTGCTGCAGTTGAACGCTGGTAAGACTAGCCAGCCGTCAGTCGCCGACCGTCATAGAGTTACGCTGTTATCTGGCAAGGCGTGTATGGTGCCAGTATCGCAACCAGAACAGACATCGGACGACCAACTCGTGTTATCGAGGTAACAATTTGCTGTGCAAGTGCTTTGTCTATAGGTGGGCACCGGTCCGTTACTCCGTTAATAGCGAAGTTACTTTGAGTAACGAAATAACCGACTCGTTAAATTTGTTTTACAGTAGCGGACCGAGTAACGGAAGTTACCTTTGTGGTCCGTTACTTAGCTACTTTTGTCCGTTACTCAGTTACTCAGTTACTTTTGTTTCCTATACTTGTTTCTCTTCACGCCCGGGTTTATTCGCACCAGCACAATCAATGCCTTACACACGTAAACAAATCGAATGTCATGGCGTAAAGGGCTGCCAAATATCTTACTTGTTGGGCTGTTGCTTAAAGGGAGATAATCACCTTTTGATTTAGTTAGCAACAATTTATTTGACTACCGTTATGGTATTAAAATGTGATCTAAATTTAAGAATTAAATCAAATTATTCCCCAATTCAAAGTTGGAAGTTTGAGAACATTAATGATCGGTATTTTCATCAAACGGCGTTTGATTCCCCTCAACACGATCTACATTTCTGAAGAAAAAATCGAAATGTTTGATAGGGGGCAACAGGGGGGGGGGCAAAAACTACAAATATTATAGGCATTTGTGATCCAACACAGCAGTCATTTTTATCAACCGATTTTAACGCAACTAATGGGGATCGATATAGATTGAATTGGGGATTGATATTGAGACTTCTGAAAATTCAAAAATCATAGGCGTTTTCAGGTCACGGATTTTTTGGGTAAAATAAATGCCTTATAAGTCTTTTTTATTCTTTTTGTCTTCGATAAATGAAATGGTGCGCTATTATGACATCGGACACAACAGTTATAAAGCATATTTGCATCCATAGGCGGTGCCAGGTTAGCGAAAAAGGGAGGCAAAATATATACAAAAATTACTTCCTGTAAACCTCCCAGTTTCCCTTTTCAAGTCCTGAAACCGCCTCTGCCATGCAATATGTATTGCATTTCACTCAAATAAACTAATTTGCACTTGCTTCAATCACCGTAAACCTATGTAACTCCTTTATACTTCAGGCAGTTAGGAAGAAGCCGTGAAGTTCGCATCTCCGTATTATCGCCAAATGTCGCCGAAAAAACTGCCAAAACCGGGCCCTGGAACCGCATGTTAAGTAGGGTTAGGAACTAAAAATTTTGACTCCATATGCGGAATTCAATTGTAGGAAAAGTCCCACAATTGCATGAGTCTGCTCCCAGCCGTTCGGGAGATATCAGCGAAAAATCCGAGGGGTGTGCAGAATCTGCCCCCCCCCCCCCCTGCCACTAATAGGGTTAACCCTCGCCCAACGGGAGGGGGTCCTAAAACGACATTTTTTCGAAATTTTGGGTCTTTGACCCCCAAAATGAACAAAAACCACCACAAAATCAAAATTTTCAAAGATGTTAAAAAACTTAATATATGCGAGACAACCGAGTATGGACAATACTCAAACCAAATTTCAAAGAAATATCTATTTTTGACTGAGTGATGTGTTAAGTGTAAGAAAATCATGTCATTTTTTGTATAACTTTTTTTGACTTTATTTTTACCAGATACGAAAATAATTACATTTTCTATATTTCTGAGACAAAACTGGTCTAGGAACATGCCTTTTTATTTACATTCATCAATTTCTCATTTTTAGGTTTTCTGACTGAGCAAAATCGCTGTTCTGGACGTGGTCGATCGAGGTCATTCACTTGACCTGGAAGGTCACTCGTTGACCCGAAACCCACAAATTGCATACAGTTAGATTACAAACATGACAGGCAACATGTTGGTTCTTACCGCGTTGCTCTATGCTGCTTGGTTTGGAAGTTAACAGGGGGTCTTTTTAGGACCCCCCGTAGGGCGAAGGTGAAAAAAGCTCCCGTAGGGCGAGGGTTAAGGAGGAAATTGCCACCGGCTAGTACTTAGGGATACATAAGTCAGTCAAAAACATAGATATTGCTTTGAAATTTTGTTTGGGCATCGCCCATACTTGGTTTTCCAATAATCTTCCGGTTTTTGAATGTTTGCAAATTTGGATTTTGTGGGAATTTTTAACAAAAAAAATTGTTTTATCACAAAATCAAAATGTATAAATATATTCAAAACCGGAAGACATATTGGAGAACCAAGTATGGACGATGCCCAAACCGAATTTCAAAGAAATATATATATTTTTGACTGATTTGTGTCCTCCCAAAGTACTACTAGCCGGTGGCAATTTCCTCCTTAAAGGGAATGTTTCACCTTTGTATTGGTTTTGAACTGAGATAGCCATTATCTTTGGCCGTATTGAAATGTCGAAAATACTAAGGTCATTTTCCCCAAAACTTAGCCGTTTTTAAGCAATTTAATTTCCCATTTGCAAAATGGGGTCTAGGCTGTGCCGCCGCTGATTGGCTCACAGACACTTTTTCAGCCAATCCCACCTTGTCAGCTAATCAGCGGCGGTCTATAGCTCAATAATGACATCCCAAATTTAAAACCTTAATTTGTATAAAGTTAAGTGACTTTTCGAGAGAAAAATATCACTATCGTTTTCAGCAGCACTGACTTCATATTTTCGACAAAAACCAGCGTATATTTGACAACTTTCAGAAAGGTGAAACATTCCCTTTAAAGGGAATAATTCACCTTTCTGAAAGTTGTCAAATATACGCTGGTTGTAGTAGAAAATATGAAGTGCTGCTGAAAACGATCGTGACATTTTTCACTCGAAGTCACTTAACTTTATAGAAATTGAGTTTATATTTGGGCGAATAACGTCATTATTGAGCTATAGACCGCCGCTGATTGGCTGACAAAGCCAATCAGCGGCGGTCTGAAATTGGCTGAAAAAGTGTCAGTCAGCCAATCAGCGGCTGCACCAGCCTGGAGTAATTTTGCAAATGGTAAATTAAATTGCTTAAAAACGGTTAAGTTTTGGAGAAAAAAAAATACCTTAGTAATTTAGACATTTCAATAACGGCCCAAGATAATGGCTATCTCAGTTTAAAACTAATACAAAGGTGAAATATTCCCTTTAACTTGGGGCCTGTTCCCGTCGCACCTCTAACCTCCTCCAAGTTGCTCCAACGTGCAACTGTCCTATACCAATACTAGGAACGAGAAAAAATCGAAAGCTCTTGAAATATACAATCGCCGTGGTATCCTCAAATTTTAGCTCAGGTCAATAGTTTAGGCTCCAAAGGTGATTCAAAGGTCAAAAAGGCTATGTATGGCAATATTTTTTTTTCTTCAAATAACGTTTTACCTAATACAGATAAGGCAATAATTTTGACGCCATCGTGTTCGTCTTGCCAAGGCGCTTCGAAATATATTACTGTTGACCAGTTTAGATCAACTTAGAAATTTGACCTCAGGCCAAGGTCGAGTGGTGACCCAAGATAGTCATGCTGCATATTGGGAGACGTGTCTCGACAAGACAAACACATTGGTACCGGTTTCACTTTTCTATCTTCATTTTGTCGGAATTGATATCACTTCGTTTTACAAAAGTAACTGAGTAACTGCAACTTCCGTTACATTTTTGACGATGTAACTGAGTAACCAGTAACTAGTTACTTTTTTGAAGTAACTGAGTAACGAAGTTACATTTTGAAGTAACTGTCACCACCTATGTTTGTCTGAGTCTAAATCAGAAACCAGTGGCTTGTTTAAAAGATAGTTTCATGGCGCCCCGTTTAGATAGAGCTCGTGTCTGGGTATCGTGTCCAAACGAACGAACGAATGAATGTTGACGATTGGTACTTTAGAGCACTCAGACAATGTAAGCCATTTGGTGCTGGAATGAATGAACCAATGAATGGTGACTTTGTATTTTAGGGCGCTCCCACAATGTAAGACATTTGGTGCTCAGAATGAATGAATGAATGAATGAATGAATGATTGCATGAATGAATGAATGACTCCGATACTAAGCGGACAAAATTGATAGAGAAATGCTCCAGGAACTTCCACCTACAATTTTACTCGAGCCTGGGACCCACTGTGCTCCGTAAGTCGTGTGGGTGTGGTTGGCTGTGATGCCTCCCTAGTTTTGCTCGGTTGTGTTCATGTCCACTTCTGATATCCCAGCCAGCTACTCTAGCAGTGACTGTCAATAGCGTGCTCCCCCTGTCCCGCCCACCAAACATGTCTGAATACTTAGAGCGTGTACTGAGCCGTCACATATACAGAGTGTTACAGACTGGCATGGCAGGGACGTAGGCGCGGCCGACGCGACCGGGTCGGCCGCCCCGCCAATCCGCCGCCCGGGAGCGCACCGCTGTCCGTGTACCGGGTGAACCAACAGCTGTGAGGGGCCCAATAACGCCACGTCAGAGAACAGGTGGTGTTTGTTGGTCTCGGTACGACGCATGCGAGTACGGGTGTTGTCAGAAACCTCAGTACGCAGAGCTACAGTAGATACGCTGTTGGAGCCGGATGAGAGAATGTATATGACGAGCGGGATACAGCGTATGCCTACTTGCGCAGTAGTATTTACCGTGTTTGGTTCACAGTGTCCAGTTTACATTGTGCATTGACCGTGTACACTGTACAGTTCAGTGTCTAGTAATGGAGCGATAAATTACACGAGACAATCCTACAGAAAGATCGCATGGCGATGGGGTTGCAGGCTGAGGTACACATTCGGAAAGAAAGGAAGAATAGGAGATTATAGCCGAATAAGGGTCATCGGACGTACCTCGCCCGGAGTGGAGAGGGGGGGGGGGGGGGACTGAAACGCTTCAGGTCAGTGACGGGGTGCCAGAACATCGAGGACTTACAACACAAACATCGGACAGATATGGAGACTGCTCGGCTCCGCTTACTACGCCAGGTTCCGTCGGCCGCCACGAGCAAGTAGCGAGGGCCGACCGAGCGAGTTAACCGATAATGCGACCCGCCCCGGGATGATCCAAGAGTCGGCTACTAAAACTCCAAAATGCGACATTTGAAATGGCATGTTTTACCCCCTCGGTGGGTCGCAGATGGCCACCTCAAGTGAAACTGGGGCACCGAGTTTTCTGCGCACAATCCAAAGACGAATGGTTGCAGACCAGTGGGCCAGCACGAATCAAATCCGCATTCGCGCCATTCAGTCGAACACAACGACGTCCGACGAATGTCTACATCTACCCAGCGGAACGCGACGCCCAGAATGAGCGCTGTGATGTGTGATGGAGCGACCGGGGGCGCCGCGCGCCGCGACCAGACCTGGTTGTCTAGTAGTACTGGTCGCCGCCCTCCTCGCCACCGCGCCGCTCCTCCCGGTCGTCGCCTTGGCTGCCGCGCGGCCCGCCGGTGCGCGTGCTCGAGAAGCACAGCTTCAGCGTGTAGGGGAACTTGCTGTTGGCGTGCGGCACCGGCAGGTGGTTGCAGACGGCCAGCGCCTCCACGGCCTCGGCCACGGTGGAGAACTCCATCAGACCACTGCAGCTGCGCTCAGAGCGCGCCGGGAACATCTTGATGCTTTCAGGTTGCGTCAGCTCGTGGGTGGTGAACAGCTCATTCATCTCGTCATTGGTCATGCCCGGCGGCATGTTGTAGAAGTGGATGATGCGCGACGGCCCCTGGATGCGGTTCTTGCTAGCCTTGGCCGGGTCCAGGAAGCGGTTGTTGCGGTTGCGAGTGTAGTCGCCGAAGCTCGAGGTGCCGTCTGGCAGCGTGTGCGGCTGCTGCACCTCGTTGAGGTACGGCTGCTTGCTGTAGCTCAGCTGCATCCGGCAGCCAAAGAACTCGACGCTGTTCAGGTTGGCCAGTGCGCGCTCCACGGCGATGCCGTCCTCCAGCTGGATCATGGCACAGCCCTCCTTAGACTTCAGGAACTTGACGCGCACCACGTTGCCGTACTGGCAGAAGATGTTGAACAGGCGGTCGGGGTTCATGCGGTTCTTGTCCATGTCGTACACCATCAGGACGGAGCCCTGCTGCTGCTGCTGCCCGGCGCCGCCGCCCATGCCCATGCCGCCAGCCACGCGTTCGTCGTGCGCGCCGCGCCGGTCGCCCATCCGGCCGCCGAAGTCCTGGGCCGGGCCGCCGTAGCCGCCGGCGGCGCCGCGGCCGTAGTCGGGACCGCCGCCACGGCCGCCGTAGTCCTGCTGGCCGCCGCCGCCGCCGCCGCCGCCGCCCATGTAGCGGTCCGCCACGCCACCGCCATAGCCGCGGTCGGTGCCGCCGCCGACGCCACCGACACCGCCGCCGACGCCACCGCCGACGCCACCGCCGTACCCGCCGCGGTCGGCCATCGGCGCGCCCATACGCGAGCCGCGCATCGAGTCGGCCGGCGGCATGCCGCGAGAGTCGGGCGCGTATCCGCCGCCGCCGCCGCCCGGGTAGGCGGCCGGCGGCTCCGGCAGCAGCGGCGCCTTCTTCACGGGCGCCACGGCCACGTCCACGTCCTGGCCTGGCCCGGGCACCGTGTAGTCCCAGCTGCGCTGGTCGTTACGGCTCACGTTCAGTCGCTCCGGCTTGGCGAACTCTATCTTCAGCGTGCAGCAACCCGAGTAGATGTCGGCGCCGTTGAGCGCCTCGCGCACGGCGCAGGCAGCCTCCACCGACTCGAACTCCATCATGGCCTGCACGCCGTTCTTCTGGAAGATGACTATGCGGATGACGCGCGCGTGCGTCGAACAGATGGTGTGCAGGATTTCCACCGTGATGGGGTACACCGGGTTCAGCACGGTGAACAGCAGGATGTGGTTGGGCGGCATCGGCTCGAAGTCCTTGCGCTTGCGGGGCGGCCCGCCGTGTCCGCCCTGCATGCTGTCACCGTGGCTGCCCATATCGTCGCTGCGGTGCCGCTTGCCAGCGTAGCCCTCCATCTGCATGCCGTTCATCCCAGGGAGATCTGTAAGGACGGATGGCCGGTCGAGACACACACACACACTGTCTGGCTCGCTCTGCCCCGGGGTCGGCGCGGCATCCGGACAGAGTCCTGCCGAGGTCGGCTCCGGCGCCCACGGCCGACGACGGTGGCAGACGTCGGGGACAGTCGTCGCATTTGAGGGAGTTCACACACCCAGTATAAGACACCAGAACACACACACACACACACACACACACACACACACACACACACACACACACACACACACACACACACACACACACACACACACACACACACACACGCACGCCGCGCGCGCGCGCGCGCGCGCGCGGCGCGCACAGACAGGCAGTGTGGCCAAATTCATTTTACATTACATGACAGGTGAAACTGGGAAGGAAAAAAAATTAGGTGATTATGTAAGGTACAATCCAATAGCCTGTTTCTTTCTTCATAGCAAAAAGCACGTTTCCAAATAACGGCAAAGTACAACAAACAAAATGTTCAAAAATAAAAGTATAGCAAGTAATGATAACAATGTTTTGAGGATGCCATTATTGGTACCTGGGGCATTCCACAATAAATCGACAAAAAGGGAAAATGACACCCTGATCAATTATCTTTCAAATAAGGAAATACAATTAATGTGGTCCTATGAGTCCCTGTCTATAAATAAGTCAAATTTGGTAATTGTATGTATTATTTTTGTATTCGCCAATAACTTTTGAATGAATCAAGCTAGAAAGGTATGATCAACGCCATTCTGTTGCTCTAGTCGACACGTTGAATTACATGCAATATGACCTCTTTCTAACATTTATTGACCTTGGCCTGATGTTCACGTCAATCTTTACAGCCCATATCGCCGGGAAATTATGACTCAATATATATTGATCATATATGATTGGAATAGTAATGAGATACTTAACAAGATACTCTACTGTTAGTTTTTTTAATTTGCTAAAAATGTAGAAATTTGTCATGTTATGAAATTGTGAAGTTTCTGCGGTAACCCCTAGAACATCATAATGTCAATTTTCGACATATTCAGTTTAATGAATATTAAATTACCTTTGAAAAAGAAAAGAAAAAATGTACTTGTCTATAAATCTGTCAAATTTTCACATTTTAACGGGTTTTTTATTGAACACATATGTAAATATCATGAAATTTGGCCCATTTATAGGCAGAAAGAAGCACATCCATTTTTGCTTTTCATTTCAAAGATGGGGCATTCCACAACAAATTGACACCAAAGTGGCAAATTAACACCCTACATCTCGGACTTTGATGAAACTTTGTTCAGGGGGTAATTACACGCCAGAACATGCCTGTGCCATTTTCAGCTCACTCCAACCAACGGCTATGAAGATATAGCCTGCAGCATTTTCGCCAGGTCAGACAAACTCAATTTTGTTTTTGATTTTTTAGACCAATGAGTTGCTTAAATTTAACAAACCTATATATCATTCCAGGGTCCTAGGATTGCTTTGGAGCTTGCGGACTGAAAAATTCAACCAAAAAACATATTTACTCAGCTTTATCAATATCCAATTACCCGCTCACCAGAATTAGTTATTAGGTACCTTGCCAATTCTTACCAGTCTTTCCCTACACAAGCTGTCCCCGTTATTATTACATCCATAAATCAGTATCAGGGTTTCAATTATCCAATACATTTTAAAATAAGAAGTGGAAAATTCACAATAAAACTCAGGAAAAAGAGTGGAAAAATAGTATCCATAGGGGTCGTTTTCCACCCAAATTTCCCAATGCTAGGACACTGCATCATTCGACTCTGCTTGAGCAGAGTGTTTTTTTTTCTCATGTAACTCAAACTTGTTATTTCAGGTGACCTTGGGTGACCCGACAAAAGGGCAAGTATATATATTTGTTTCCACTTTTTAAAATTGACCCCCGGGTATCACCTGGTAATTTGCAAACAAAAATGGCAGATGGTTTCTATAAATGCTGTTTTGACTATTTTCTGTCAAAGCAATAGCCCTCTCCCTGGTGCAGGTCATTTTGACCCCCTCTTAGGTTTTTCGCGAATAGCGAGAAAACTGCGGCGTGCAGCGCCGCCAAATATGGCACAGCTATGTGGGCATCAATTACCCACATTTTGTGAAAGTTTTAACTTCAGGTCACCACAGGTCAGGTCACCAGGTCACATCAAGTGAACTTGCCTCCAAAAATGTTTGATGTTGTGCCAAAGCCACAGTGTTTGTACGAGAGCTTTGCAACTTGCAAGATTTCATAAGGTCATAAGCACCTACAATTCATTTATCTCGAATTTGTTTGTATCAGTGCCCTAAAGTCAGGTCAATTTAGTTACCTCCCCAGTATAAGTCAATGGAAAATATACAAATGCTTCCTATTCAGGGAATATGCATTGGAACAGGCAAATACTTCCAGAATCATGTTATTTTAGCTCAATATTGATGATCAAGATTTAATTGTTGCTCTGTTGGCTGAGGTCTGGTTGGCTGAGGTCATCTTGTATACTGCAGCTTATACTTATAGCATTAACTTTACCTGACAATATCAGAAAATAAGTAAAAGAAGTTGTGCAGAAATACAAGCTGTGGAAAAGGTACATAAGAATAAAGGAGCCAGAAGACTTTCAGTTATACACCACAC
The DNA here is from genome assembly GCA_036785665.1 of Chirona hameri. Taxonomy (NCBI): domain Eukaryota; kingdom Metazoa; phylum Arthropoda; class Thecostraca; order Balanomorpha; family Balanidae; genus Chirona; species Chirona hameri. The sequence continues at coordinate 46,515 of JAXIVJ010005391.1, read as the reverse complement.
AGAGGAGCAAAACACAAAGAATCAGAGAGGCACGTTCACAATATGAAGAACACATTGCCAGGAATGTGAAGAACAACCCCAAGGCATTGTACAAGTATATTCGTTTACAACAGAGAACAAGACCAAAAGTGAGTGCTAGAAGATGGCGAGGGTCAATTAACAAAAACAGATAAGGAAACTGCTGACACCTTAAATAAATTCTTCCTGTCAGTATTTATTGAGGAGGGCCAAGGAGACCTGCCAGTTTCCAGAGCAAGTTCTGCCAAAAAGATACACCGCACAGTTTTGATATCACCCCTAGTGAAGTTAGAAGCCAACTTATTCAACTGGATGAGACAAAAGCTGCTGGACCAGATGGCATCCCCGCTATCTTGTTAAAGAGATGTGCCAGTGAGTTAGCTTACCCCTTCTGCCTACTATACCTGAAATCACTTAAAGAGGGTAGACTACCAAAGGAATGGAAACCTTTGAGAAATGGACAAACATTGTTGATGATGGGATACCAATAGATATTGTGTACTGTGATTACCGGAAGGCTTTTGACACTGTAATGCACAGGAGTCTTCTTATGAAGCTCAGTGCTTATGGGCTGAAGGGTCAAGTCTTGACATGGATGGACAACTTCTTGAGTGACAGATGGCAAGAAGTGACAGTAGGTAGCAGTGCGTCACATCCTGTGAAAATGACCAGTGGTGTGCATCAAGGGTCAGTTTTGGGCCCAGTACTCTTTGTACTGTACGTGAATGAGCTACCAAAACTGACCAAGAGCGACATCAAGAGCAAGAGCGACCAAGACAACTGACCAAGAGCGAGCGACAGATGTTTGCTGATGATGCAAAGGTCTTCCGAGGCATCAAAAACATCTGACGTACAAGTTCTGCAAGAAGACACCTTAGCAAACTGGTCGAAGAACTGGCTCCTGCAATTTAACACTTCAAAGTGCAAAGTGATGCATGTCGGCCATTCAAACCCCTGTCATAAATACAACATTAAGCAGCCAAGCGGTTCAAGTGCGAAGCTAGATGAAAGCAAGCTTGAGTGCGACCTCTGTGTGCACGTAGCTGATCCGCTCAAGGTGACCGCACACTGCCAAATAGCTGCCAAGAAAGCATCAGCTGCGCTTATTAGTCAACTAAGGATGGCTTTTCCTAACTTCAGGGTCTCCAGCTTCAGAGTACTGTATACTACCTATGTTCGTCCCCACATTGAGTACTGCATACAGGCGGTCGGCCCATGCCTTAGGAAGGACATCAAGGTCCTCGAATCAGTCCAGCGTCGAGCAACAAAGCTTGTACGAGGAATCAAGCATTTGACATACAAAGAAAGGCTGAAGAGACTAAAGCTGATAAGCATTGAGGACCGACTAAGGAGAGGTGACCTAATCAAAACATAAAGTTGCTGACAAATAAAGTAGCAGTAGACCACACACAATTTTTTCAAGCTGTGTGAGGATAATTGGATAATTGGACACAGCTTGAAGCCAGAAGATATAACCTAAAACCTTGCAGAAAGTTCTTCGCAAATCGAGTGGTGACTGCATGGAACCAAATTTCAGCAGAGGTCAGCTCAGCCCCTACTGACAACAGATTTAAAAATTGTCTCAACCGACACTGGGCCGCAGTACAAAGGCGCTGACTGACAACCACTAGTCCTGACCACTTCCATGATGTTGACCCTGAATAGACCCAGTCTACCTAAAGCAGGGTTGGAAAAGTTGCTGTTTGCTGGTGTACAGGGGCACCAGGAGATTTTGTACTCTGGAATTGTGACCTGGAAAGAATTAACTTTTTTGTACTCTTTGAATAGGCAATAAATATTCTTAGGAAACATGCCAAACTCATATGAATATTTATGTTCCCAGGCACAGCAGACATCAATGAGAAAAATTTAGCGACATCAAGCAGAAAACGATTTCCAAGCTCCAAGAACCAAGTGTCTCTAAACTGAAACCTTTGGTCAGCAAGATGAAATGCCAGCGCCTACATTGTGCTATTCCAATGCATGTTTCAAATGAACATATTTATGTTTTAAACATAAACATGATGTATGATGCAGTCTTCTGTCTGAGAACAAACTGATCACAAATTATGGGTTAATCCAGACAACTCATTAGCAAATACTTAACCATGCGAGTAGGTGTAGGGCCAAAGTTAAAACAGCTCTTCCTTAGGGCAGAGTACATGTCACTTATCTCGAAAAGCGTCAGTCAGTGGTGTTAAAAATATCAAAAAACAAACAAGAAACTAAGCACCCACCGATCTGACTCAATAATCACACACCGCCGTAGACACAGCACTACACAAATCAAAATAGCGTACCACGAGACGTTCTGCGCCGAAAATGTATCTTATCTTCCTTCAGAAGAGATGAGCACAATATTACGCTGCTGAGTACTTTCCTCGACGAATACCTTATGTACCAAGTACCGTTTTCCCTTGCTGGAAAAGCTCATGGTACTTGGTGTTCGTTGAGAACAAGTACTATGCAGATAATCATTCTTTTAAAAGATTAGATGATCAATCAAATGGTATGAAAAGAAAGTGCTTGCCTTCCTGATGCCAATGGTACCATTTTTTTTGTTAAGACAACCACCTTTTTTAGGCGTAAATAGCTAATGAGAATCCTTGTACTGAGTGTCTAAAACACCAGGTCACCAGGTGCATGCCGACGAAGCTTTATGTCCGATATATCTATCAATCGGGCTTGTTTAATTAACTAAATATGAATGCAAAATGTTTGGCCTTATCAAAAAACTGAAATTCAAGAGCATCTGCTACGTGAAAGAGGTCGTATAACACCGTCCAAGATATACTCAGCACTCTTCTCAGTTGCTTCTTGGCAACTCTCGACTCGAGCTCAACACTGATTGGTCAGTGTCCACACCGGGCACATTTTGTGAGGACAACACTATTTACACAGCAAGTCTTGGCTACGCGCGCTTTCTCGTGTTTTGCAACTATGATGCGCCATTAACATATTTCAATTTCATGACCGTGATTATTTGGGCCTTCAAGCCTTGGCCTTAAGTATTTTGTTAGTACCACACTGTGTTCCAGGCATTTCAATTTGTCGTCTTGTAACAGGTTAGTGGCTTGTTCGTCACCAAAGGTTAAAAATACAGGTTTTTTGGTCACATACATACTAAAGTACTTCTTCAGTTTTCTACTGCCCAGTGTCCTAGCATTGGTAAATTTGGGTGGGGAACGACACCCTATGGATACTGTTTTTCCGCTCTCTTTCCCGAGTTTTACTGGGATTTTCAACTCCTTATTTTAAAATGTATTGGATAATTGGAATGCTCACTGATTAATGGATGTAATAATGGGGACAGCCTGTGTAGGGAAAGAGGTAATAATTGGCATAGGCACCTAATAACTAATTCTGGTGAGCAGGTAATTGGATATTAATAAAACAGAGTACATATGTTATTTGGTTGAATTTTCCGCTCTTTATGTTTATTTTAGCCAGAATTTTCCACTCCGCACTCCAGCTCCAAAGCAATCCTAGTACCCTGCTACTGCCTGTGTACTAGTTAGGGCACATAGCATTGTCTCTTGGGCCCTTTATTACCATACAGCCTAATATGTAACTGCCATGAATATAATCCTATTTGTAATTATGTACTATTTTTTTCTGAGAAAATGTACTTCACTACCAGCAAAAGTAAAATTCCCACCCTCACGTTATTACCATGAATATACTACTACCTGTAATTATGTACTCAATTTTTCCAATAAAATGTACTCAGCATACCAGCAAAAAAAAGTAAATTGCCAACCCTGACCTAAAGCCCACTATATAAACCTAAACCTAAACTGTACCCAAAAATGGGTACACTTCTTCCAAAAATGGGTAAGCTTGTTCCAAAAATGGGTACAGAAAGCGACCTTCACGACTTTAGTGATCCACACATTCATTGTGTTGATGCATTGTGCCAATGAAGTCATCAAATTCAGCACCCACAACTATTCATAGCAAGGCATGGTGGCCAAATTCACAGATTTAGGGGAATGAAGGATGCTAAAATTGCTTATTTGATCACATATCTTGGGATGCAGGAGGTGTAAAGGTCTAAAAACATGACTTAGGCTAGAATTAGCATGATTCAGCTAGACACCCCACATTTCATCTCATCTGGGAACATTGAATAATTTTGGCATCCCTCCCCCTAACTCTCTGAATTTGGCCAGTCTGTAGTGAGGGCATTATAGAAATCCGAAGTTTCTTTATAATTTTATTGAAGTTTCACGATCTCGGGCGGCACATTTTTGCCGCCCTGAGATCGTGAAACTTCAATAAAATTGGAAAGACAATGGATTTCCGTAATGCACATGTTGTCAATAGAATCAAGGGTACTGAATTTGAGGACGTCATTGGCAGTGTCAACGCACAAATCAATTGTGGTTGATGGTAAAGTCATTTAGGTTGTTTGTAGTTTCCATACTCATTTTTGGAAAGAGTATGCCCATTTTAGGGAACGAGCGTTACAGAGCGTACACATTTTTAGAAGTATTGTATCCATTTTTGGGTACGGTGTTTCAAAAATAGAATAGTTTGAAAAATGGGTCCAGATTACCATAGTTCACCCAACTGGTATGACCCTGCTCTCTGATGGGGTTTCCCCAGTGGAAAAATGTTTTTTTTAATTAAAGAATCATCTTTTAGACTGTGGGCCACCGGAAATACTTTTTTTTTAAATGACCGGGGACGACAGAAATACTTAGAATTTTGTAGTGTATTTTAACTCATCAAATTCAGCGTCCAAAAACACAGCTTATTAGCCAGTTAGAGCGGTTTCATGACAAATCTTCGTCCCGCATTTCTTTGTCGGGCATTTCTTCGTCGCGCGTTTCTTCGTCTCGCATTTCTTCGCCTCCGCAAATATTCGTCTCGCATTTCTTCGTATCCGCAAATATTTGTCTACGCGATTATTCGTATCGCAAGCCGACACGAAGATTTGCGTATACGAAGTTTGGCGGATACGAAGAAATGCGAGATGATTTGCCGATACGAAGAAATGCGAGACGAAGAGAAATGCTAGACGAAGAAACGCGCGCCGAAGAAATGCGCTACGAAGAAACGCTAGACGAAGATTTGCGGACGAAGAAATGCGCTACGAAGAAATGCTGGACGAAGAATTGTCCGGACACCGGTTAGAGCACGTGATTTGATTTGTTTTAAGTGAGACTAAATGTACTAGGAAAACAAAATGGCGACCGAGACCCTGCCCATCGCCGGAATCAGGATAAAACCACGCAACAAACGCGAACAGCTAAACCGAATGGTCAGTACTTACTTGTGCGATGTGGTTTGCGGTTTCCTCTTCGTTTTCTCAAAAATAAAACAATTACAGTAGCAAAATTACCAAATTCAAACCTTCACGGAACCCGAACCACGTCAGCCACCGGCGCCGCAAAATTCACAGAGACGCCGGTGCGTATTTCTTCACTTCCGGTGCGCCACAATAATGAACGTTTCATAAAAGCACGTGACTTTTGATGAAAATGGTGGCTCATTTTCCTTTAATTGATAGATTTTATGTAATTCTAAGAAAAATGTATAATTATTTACTATTAAAATGTATATACGTTACGTTATTGTTTCCTTTTTCCTAACCATTTTAAAAAAAGGTTCGTTTTATTTGTAGATCACGTGACTAATGCTAAAAAAGGAGTGGCTGATATTTCCCGGTACGAAACTGGCGTAATGATTTAACACGCATTTGCGGTACTACGTTTTTTTCAGAGTAATTATATAATTATTTCTATATTTAACGGAAGAATTTTGAAGAAAAAATGTTTTGATTCTAGTAGTGGTACTGATGCTATGTGACAAAAAATGTACTGTATCTGGACTGTGTTCGAATTAGGGTGGCCAATCTAGAGGTTTTCCCTCAAATATGAAGGTTTCGAAGGGCCAGTTCAGGGAACTTTGAGGGAAAGCATGTGTACTATAGTGGTGCCAATCGGTACAATCATTTTCGGAATTCCGCATTTGTCCGAAGACCGATTCGATTTTCGGACGGAAATAAGCATATTTCTTTGGACAATTTCGGACATCTAATGCCCAAGGATGGCTTGTCGCGAAAATCACTTGGTTACTTTTTGTATTAAAAAAGAAAGTGTGCCACATGTAATTAATTTCCGTAACAAACACTTTTTTCTGTTTTCGGACAAAATTCGGACAAACAATGATTTTCGGACGGTTTCGGACGGACAGCTGACCATGGTCCTGGACATCGGTCGGACATTGGACAAATATTTGCTGAAACTGGCACTACTAAGTTGTGTAGTGTACCCCAAATTCTAGGGGGTTCTAAGAGTTTCCGCATTTTTTTATCTACCTTTTCGACTATTTTCAGTTGTTTCCCAAAAGGTGAAACATCGGGTACTTTTTCCTGCATCAATTTTATGTCTTCTGTGCAAAAATGAAGCAATTTAGTCTAAATTTTTGGAGATAGCGAATTTAGTGACGTCAATACACATGTTGAGTTCGCCCCCCCCCCCCCCCCAGAGGCGTCGCTACCTTCTAAAAAGTGTGGGGGGTACTGCCAGGGGGCGCCATACCCAGAGGGCGCGCCCCGGCCCACAGGGGCGCAAACCACATGAATTTGCTGGATTTCATTCAGGGGCGAAGGGGGCGTGAGTTGGGGGGGGGGATCCAGTGGCGTATCCCCCCCAAACAAACAAAAAGTTAAACTGTAGGTGTGCACGTCCGACGCCATTTCTTTTTTTTGGGGGGGGGACAAATCATAGTTTTAGGATGTCCGTGAAGTTAGCGTCGGATTCGGATTCGATTCAGCGTCGAGTAGCGATTCGCTTCAAAATCTGGTCACAGGTCAATTGGGGCACGCTGATCACGAAAATAACATTTATTTTGGCATTCAAGGTCATCTTCAAGGTCATTTTTAAGGTCAAAGGACGGGGCGCCTCAAAACGCCCTTAAGGGTTGCTCCAATTGCAAAAATAATAGTATCAGTCGATTCCTAGGATCCATATATAACCTCCGCATTGGCAACCTCACGCGTGCCTTATATCCTTGAGACCATAAAATGTTCTCAAAGGACAGTGCGCCTCAAAACGCCCTTAAAGGAAATAGTTCACCTTCGGATTTTTTTTCAGAACACGATTTTATTATATTTTTAATAGTTTTTTTTTTAAATGGTCCTACATCGCACTAATTCAGGACAGAAGGTTGTAAATTATTGATTTTATGGTGTGCGTTATTGGTCTGCGCATGCTCCATGGCAGTGCTGGCACTTTCAGACGGTACGGTACATCATATATGCGCCGTATTCCTTCGCCAAAAAGTCAAATATCTTCGGCTGGAGAGTCTTTTCAGCCAAGAAAAGTTCCAAATAAGGATTTCTCAACACGGGCTACAAAACTGTTATTTCAGGTCAAACCCCATGTTGAAGGTGAACTCCCAGCCAATAATTGACTTGGGCTCCGGTCGGGCAGGCGGGATGTTGCTTGGGCTCAGCCCCAGTTAGCCCACATCTGGTGTTTTCAACCCGGGATTTGGGTTGGGCTGAGCCCAAAGGAAATCCTTAACTTGGGCAGAACTTGGGCATGGCTTGGGCATCACCTCCAGATTCTCAATTGCTTCGGGACATTATCGGGCAAGCCCAAGCAGAATCCGAAACTAGGGCCAGACTCGGGCAGAGGTTGGGCATGCCACAACTCAGTCTACTGTAAACTCAGACATGCCCAAGTAGAATCCCTAACTCGGGCTGAGCCTGGATAAGACATGGGCACCAGCCATTCCCTCTTGAAGAGATTACCCAGGGGCGGTGATTGATCTTCGAAGAGGTGAAGAAGCATTTAAAGCATTTTCCAACATTATAGGGCCGAAGCTGGCTTTGAACCCGATAGCAATCATGCAAGGCTCACGTTACATTTATCCGAGGATGGAGGGACAAAGTGCTCCTTCACCGAGGATGGAGGCCGGAGGGGCACTTTGCTTATCTGCCCTCCCGCTCCCTCCGCCATTGGGGACGCGTCCGGCGCGGCGGTCCGGCGATGACGCCGCCGCGCCCGCCGCGCCTGCGCGAGTTCACATGCCTGAGGCGTTTAGAGCGGGGATTTACATTTTATTATTGTAAAGCTGCTTTTATGAGTTAAGTTAAGTGGAAAACAGATAAAAATATTATAAATATTTTTTGCATATAAAATATGCACATTAGTGCTCTTGTTTGTTCCTGTTTATATCACAACCATAACTTGCCTTCATAATATTTTAATATATAATGCATACCTTAGTCGTCCAATAACTATATAATTTTAAAAAAATCCATTTTGTTTTTGCTAAAAAAGAACACCTCTCAAAGCGAAATTTACCATCCTTAGTTCACACGACATCACCACCCACAGCACTATTTGACGCACATTCCAGTTTCATTCGACGCCGTGATTCGACGACTGCTTTCTCGAGTGCGGCACGGGGGCGCCAACCTCTGACGTCACGCCCAAATTCCAATCAGCTGTTGTACGGTTAAACTATTTATCGGATTGAGCGCGCCGCCGCAGTAGAGCTGCAAATTTAGTGGACACTCAGGCCACCGAGTGGCGGTATTTAACGACCTGAGTACTATTGTTGATTATAATAGCTAAAGAAGCATTATTCAAGCTATGTTGTTAAATTAATTTATTTGGCTTGTGCTAGCATTTCTTTCTGTGAAAAGAAAAGTCAACAAGTGCAAATAACTTCTTACCAAAATAAATACTATTTATTATATAGTATTTATTTATCTCATGCGTCATGTCATACTCATGAGTCATGTCATACTCATGAGTCATGCCATACTCATGAGTCACGTCATACTCATGAGTCATGTCATACTCACAAGGGCGGATCCAGCCGGCCGTTTTTGGGGGGCCAAACCGTTTTTTTAGCGGACCTTACCTACCCCCAATTTCGAATTTCTTCCCGGATTTGGGCCACTTTATTTTGCAACCACACGATTTCGATTTTTTTCCCCATTTTTTTTTATAGGTTTTCGACCTTTTGGGATATCGAAAAAGGAAAGATGTCAGCTTGCAGTTTGCATTGTTCCGACATTGCCTTACACTGATCAAAACTAAGTCAATTGTCAGCTGTACCCAGGGGCGTCGCCGATAATTTTTGAGTGGGGTGGTCGGCTGAAATGACGACAAAAAAATGTACCCTAATTTGTTATGCGTGTATTTAAGCCTTTGCAACATTTCTAATGTGGATTTGCATGTTATAGTAGGTACTTGTTATTTAGCGCCGCGAAGCGGCGCGATTTTTTTTTTTGCTCGGGTTTGCCTGATAAAACCCAGAAACATAGGCATTTTTAGCTTCTTAGCCTTGTAGAGGATAATAAGCTAAAAATGTTATTCATTCAATTTAGCGTTACGACGAAACGAAGACGATGACGATGGCTTCGTTATGACGATGGCCACTGATGTGACGCCGTGAAGCGGCGTGAACATTTTAATTTTAGGTCGTGGAAAACGCATTTTTAATATTGGAACCAGACCGTGAGTGGAGCCAAGCCTCAGGTAACCCCTTTTCCTGGTTGCACATCTCGGTATGATGCAAAATGTTGAAATGAAGGTAGTTTTTCATATACATTAGCCTCGGATAGTAAATCACGATGGCCGGTGGCAGTCTGCGCTCAATAGTACATATGATAATAATAACTGTAGTCTGTATACATACCTATGTACCGAACTGTAACAAACAACTGGTAACGGTGCAAATGGTTTCAAAGTAGCAAGAGGCAGACCGACATTTCCGCGCATAAATGGTCCCTGTGGATCTGGAGGAGCCTGGGGGAGATGGCTTGGGGAGATAGTCCTGACCTGGTCCCCACTATTAGCTCTTCGGGCCAACAAGTTGGGCACCGCTGGAACAGCTTCCGGTTGCCGAAGTCCGCGTCTTTGCGTTCGCGTCGCCTTTTTCGGAACTCGGCAGACAAGCTAAACATGTAGCCCGCTTTAAAGATAATATTTTATGAAGAGAGTTGGCCCTTGGGCCAGCAATTACCGCCAAGGAGAGCCTCTGCAAGACACTTAATGGAATTAATTTTCCAAATTTGTATATGCAATTGCGAAACTTGTGTCATGCCGCGAAGCGGCGCGAAATTTTTCAGTTTTTGACTGAGGCTAGCTTGATTTTGACTGCTGCAATTTTGGGATGCCCAGTACCGTTCTAAAAACGCAAATATAGCATGCATTAAATTTCACGTCTGGGGGGGGGGGGGCAGAACATAGTTTGCCCCCCCCCTTAAACAGGCTTGGGGGGGGGGCATGGCCCCGTTCGCCCCCCCTTGGTCGTGGGTCTAGTTATTCCTTCGTCGACGACGAAATCATTATTTATGAACGTGTTCATTTTTTTTTCTTAAAATTTCACAGAACGCGGAATTTTATTGTTTTTTTTTATATGCGTTGAGGCTCATATTACAGTTATTTATATATATATTTTTTTTTTTTTTTGGGGGGGGGGGGCAAAAGACATGTTGCCCCCCCCCCCCCTTCCAGGCTTTTTTTTGGGGGGGGGGCATGGCCGGATTGCCCCCCCCCCTGGATCCGCCAGTGTGATACTCATGAGTCATGCTCATGAGTATGCACGCACGGATTATATGAAACCGTCCTTGCTTTCGAGTCTGTCATGATTCATATTTAGTCCCTTTTACCTTTTACGAAATTATTTTGATACTTTCGTTGCAATACATATCAAAGCAGGAATGGAATGTGGAATGAAGTGGAATGTCCAGCCACTGTACCTACAATTTTGTTTAAGTTTGACATCTGAATGGGCCCGTATTACTGCGACGGAAGTCCTATTCCACCCGCAGTATCCGAACAGTCTTCATAATTAGATTACACCTTTTGCAATATTCTCATTTCTCTCCAAGCACATACTTTAGCTTGGCCTTCGCTGACGCAACCAGTTAGCGTGTCCCTTCCCGGTTAAAAAGGTCCTGCTTTTCCTGCAGAAGTTTCTACCGTCTGGGAATGGTGCAAAGAATCCAGATAATTTCGCCGTTGCCGTATATTTCCATCATGCGTCGGCGAGAGGTCATCGACATCATATTTTGTTTTGCCAAAGATACGCACGCCAGTAAAGAAAAGGGACAATAAATAACCAGCATAGGAAGTAGGAACATAATCAGAACATACTATCTTATATTGGCATATACCAACAGTAACATGCCTACAACATATCACGCATTTACATGCCGCATCATCGCCTATTTCAACTATTAGTCACCTATTTAATTTGCCAGCTATCCTAATAATCACTTCTATCCTAATAAAACATACGCATATGCGCATACCCACACAAATGACGCAAACGAATATCAACCAAACGAAACGAAACGAATGACCGATATCGGTGATACGTCGCCGATATTCAGACGTTGGAACCGTGAGCGACAAATACATCAGCAGCTTTTACGAAGCATAAATACACGTGGAAACATCGAGTCGATTGCTACATAACAATAAAGGCACATGATGCGTGCCAGCACAAATACAAGCTCAAACATCTTGTCTCCAGCAATGCGCTCACAAGTAAAATTCAAGTTTGATAAATCACCGGATATGTCAATCTTTTTCAGACAGCATACCTCACCAGTATCTGCAGCACGCAATCTATTATTGCGCAAAGACAAACTACATGTCGCATACTACGCTTTGGAGTTTTTGGGCACCTCAACTGCTCGGGTTATTGGCGATAGACTGTGTGTCTTGTAGACGACACAATGCTAGTGGCGGTGGCTGCCAGGGCCATCATTACGTTGTTGCTCCGCATGTGCTGCACCGGGCCGCCGCCGCCGCGGCCTGGTGACGGCCGGACACCGATGGCGGAACGCGCGATCCCATAAGCACGGCACCAGCATTGGGGCCAGCTTGCGGTGGCGCGCGCTCGCGCGGCTCTGGCCGCCGCACGGTGGACCATCTTGGTATTATCTTGTATCTTGGCATTGGCTTGGTGAGCCTCTTGAGCAGATAGTCGGTCTTGGCATCGGGCTGCTTATTGAACACAACGGCCAGCGTCTTGGCAGCGCGCGCCGCCGTCAGCGGGTGCCGCTTCTTCAGCGCCAGCTTGGCGAGCATCACGGTGACGATGTCTTGCTGCGGCACAGCCACGCTGGGCCGGGCGGCGGCCAGCAGCGCCGTCAGCTGCGTGTGCTGCCACGGCGCCGCGTGGGAGAGCGGCACGCCGTGCCACCGCTCAGCCAGCGTGCTCAGCACGTGATCGCCGTCTCCGTTAAGAAAGAAGACGTCCGCTCCACGATGTCAGTCACCGTGGCCAGCACGCGCTCGGTGGCGGTGGCCTCCTCGCGGCTGACGCGCACCTGCCGCACCAGTGGCAGGGCGGCGCGCGCCGCCTCCAGCCCGGTCACGCCGGCCGCCACCGCCGCCAGCTGCCGCTCAGCCTAGTTCTCCGGCGACACCGCACCTCTGTTGAGCTGGGTCAGCAGCGGCTGCACCAGAGCCGTCACCACGGCATTGGTGTGCTGGTCGGCCGACGGTGGCGGCCCCGATACAGGTGAGCGCCGCCGCCCGGACCGCGGCGTCCTCAGTCGTGTCCAGACCGGCCAGGTGCTCCGCCAGTGGTTCGCCTCCGCCTCGCCCACCAGCCAGGGGCAGGAGCTGAGCACGGAGAGCGCGGCCGTTTGCAGAGGCCGGTCTCCGCCGGCCACCTCGGCCAGCAGCACGGCAGCCAGCCGCGGCCGCAGCGGCTCCACAGCCGGCGACTCGTCCGCGCCGCCGTCCGCCAGCAGCCGGCCATGCGCGCTCAGCGTCTCCAGCCGCTCGGCGGCCGAGTCTCCGCGCCGGCCTCCAGCTGGCCAAGTAGGGCCGGCACCGCCTCACCCAGCACCAGCTCCCGGCCGCCGGCGCAGAGCACCACCAGCAGCGGCGCCGCGCCGGCCATCAGTCGGTCGCCGCCTCGCTGCGCCGCGTGGTGCAGACACTCGGCCAGCAGGGGGCGCGTCCACCGATCGGCCTGCGCCGGCACAGCCGCCACCAGCTGTAGCGCGCGCGGCTGCACCTCCAGCTGTCGCGCCGCCAGACACTCCCGGGCCAGCGCCAGCCGCAGCGGCGCCAGGTGCGGCGCCAGGTGCGGCGCCAGTGTAGACGCTGCAGCAGCGTTGCAGCAGCGCCAGCGCGTTCAGCTTGGCCTGCGTCAGGTCCGAGTTGAGCTTCTCCAGCGCCAGCGGCAGGCAGAACTCTGCGAACTGTCCGGTGCCGGCCAGGCAGTCGTGCAGCGCGTCGGCCAGCATCTGTCGCGTCACGCCGTGCGAGCTGTCCGGCGGCGGCGTGAAGTTCACCCGGAAGTAGCAGGCCAGCAGCTCGAACAGGTCCTCGGCCAGCGAACGAACATGTCCTCGGCAGGGTGGCGAGGCAGTTTGGCAGGTGGGTGCCTCACACTGCTGACCGGGCATACATGCGCATGCGCTTGGCGTTGCGCTCATTCACCCGGCACTCCCTCAGGCTGCCTTGCAGCCATTTCAGGCGGATGTGCGTCCGTGTGACGGCATACTTTCGCACCACCCGAGGGTCGATGCGGGAGTACTCGAACGCCTCCACCTGCTCTAGCCACTGCAGTGACGGCACAGCCAGGCCTCCTCGGCTCAGCCGCTCGATCCACCCAGAGCTCTTGGACTAGCTTGGCCGGGAGCACACTGGCCGGACGGCGGACACAGTGCCAAGGCTGCTGTCCACGGAGCGACACTTGTACGCCAGGAAGCCAGCAACGTACGCCAGAGCTTCCCGGCCGAACTCCAGACTGGCCGCCAAGGGGTGACCAGATGGCGGTCCTTGGTGGGTCTGCGCATCTTGCAGGAGCTGGCTGGACTGCAAGTCGTCGTCCGGATCATCCGTAACCGCCCCCTCGTCCCTGAGATCCTTCAGGACGCTGGCGCTCAGGTACACAGGATTCTTCTCCTCCATGGCGATAGAGGCGCCGGAGGCCGATGGCTGGCTTCTTGAGCCGGCTGCCACTGCCGGTGACGCGCCCATCAGCGGCAGCCGGATGCGCGTCTTCACCTCCACCGGCGTCGGGTCGGTGTTGGTCTCGGACATGCACCAGATCTGCGAAAACAATACATACAAATCAGAAATATTGTGTTAAGCATGCAAATATTAGGACTCAGCAGTACCGTCTGTATACAGCACAGGCATACAGTGGAAGGACTGACTGAACTTGAACATGTTCAGTACTAGCACAAATAACTCAATTAGTGCATCACAATAGTGTGCAAATCATTAAAGTCTGAAATGCAACGTTTGAATAAAAAGCATGTCTTGCCAACTATCACTGTCTTCTGTCCCCTGTCGGCTGTCACTGTCCAATTATTGGATGTTTAAAATGCCAGACTTCTACTATGTGGTGCAGAAGATGCTGACACACTTAAAGGGAATGTTTCACCTTTGTATTAGTTTTAAATTGAGATAGCCATTATCTGGAGCTGTTATTGAAATGTCTAAATTACTCAGGTAATTTTCCCCAAAACTTAACAGTTTTTAAGCAATTTAATTTGCCATTTGAAAAATGAATCCAGGCTGGTGCAGCCGCTGATTGGCTAACAGACACTTCTTCAGCCAATCCCACTTTGTCAGCCAATCAGCGGCGGTATATAATGATGTCATTTGCCCAAATCTAAAAACTTTATTTGTAAACGTTAAGTGACTGTGAGTGAAAAAATATCACAATGGTTTTCAGCAGCACATACTTCATATTTTCTACTACAACCAATGTATATTTGACAACTTTCAGAAAGGTGAAACATTCCCTTTAAACACTGCTAACATCATGAAGTCACTATGAACGCATAAGAGTTGACACTATGACGCATAAGAGTTGTGGCGCCCTAAAACCCCAATACACCACCAGTGTTTTGACAGGGTGAAGATGTCCAAACCTCATTTTTGTGTCATGCTATCAGTGTGTGCACATAATACTGATGCACTAAGGCACTGATAAAGTATTGGCACTTTAGTGCATTGGTATCTACATTCCAATAGCATGAAACATCTGATGTTTTGATGTGTCCGAGGCTACAGTCGTTACTATCAATATGATCATCATGATGCTTGGATGTTTCTTTATCACTGCCAGTTTGATATGCTGAGAAAGTACATCAAACATTTGAGTAACTGCTACTTTTATCATACTTGTTGCAAATTTTATCTCACTGTTTTGTTTTCAAACTTGAACTGGATATGCAAGGAAGTCAATATATTTGCACATGACACCATTGGCTTTGGGAGGCAAATAAGCTTGATGCTTCGAAATTATTTGACTGAATTTCGCTTCATTTAAAAGCCCGTTAAATGATGAGCTCATTGTAGCATTGTTAAAATTTGACAATGTATCGTAAACGCACACTTGTATCACAATTACGTACCCGCACACTCAACACACAGCGCGAGGACTCGGGAAGTGATGATCACTGGCGATGTTTTGCAAACGTGTGCAGTGTTATCAGCGTCAATCAGCTTATTCAGCAACGACAATTCCTGTCGCTGATTGGTCAAGTTTCATGGTTCCGGTGTGCGCAGTACTCAAGAAACACGTCACTGCTTGCCAATACAGTAAACTTTGAAATATGACAGCCTAAAAGTCAAATTTTGAAGCGCACAACAAAAATTTCCAAGATTTTTGTGTCTCAAAATAAAACTATTTGAATTACCTACTTAATGCTTTCATTTACACGACCCGACTATTTATGGTTCTTCAAAACTCAGAGATGCAGCCCAGTATTTGCAAACGACAGCCTAAGGCATTCGAGCAAATTTAACTATGTTCGACAAAATTTATGGACAAAATTTTGTATTATTTAAAAGCTCTTGAAATTTTGATCAAGATGTGAAGTTATCTCGACCCGACTATTTCTAGTTTTTGAAATGACATGGGTTGCAGTTCAAAGAAAGTGTGCTGTTGTGGTGTGTTGTACATTGGAGAACTGATTGTGAATATTTCCCAAATTCAATTTCAGAGACTAATAGGTGTTTTTCAGTCGTCAGTTTCTTTTAATTTAAGATATGCATTCAAAGTTGAGTTCAAGCCTTCGGATTTTCTACAACGCTGTCATTTGGAAGATGCCCTACCCTGCATTTTTATTTGTATAATTAGACAGTTAAATTATAATTGCTTTCTTTTTTGTATATAAGTCTCACATAAGAACGTTAATACAAATTAACTCAAATATCCATAGTCTAAATACCTTTTTAGCCTAAACAAAACAGCTGAAAAAAGTGATCACCATAGGGTCTGTGTTGAAGGCCGGCACTCGGCGCTACCTAGTATTCTATTTACCGTGGAGTGCGGGAGGTTTCGTACCGTGGTTGATTTGATCGTTGTCAAGTGGTGTTACCGTTACTTTTCGACGCAGGTGTTGTGGCCGACAAAGGTAAATAACTTATCCTTTTATGTGGAAGCATGCATTAACCCTGATCCATTGTGTGGTAGGTACAAATGTGGAAGATCTGCGGATGGTTACAATTGGTGCGCCATAAAGGCAATTAATCGCAACTCATCGCATATTATAGACAAATTTAGTTAATTTGTTGTTATTCTTTAATGTGTTTGAGCACGGTATTGAGAAACATGATAACAATAATGATAATGTATAACCTTTCTCTCATAATGCCTGAAAATATTTTAGAAAGAAACAACAAATTGGGAGCTTTCAGCTTGCGCCTTCCTCAGCCGTAAAAATGATTTGGAGGTATATTACAACCACACCGGCTAAATATATACAGGATCCTTACAATTTGCACACCATTCGATATGGAATCTCACTCTTAGTATATATGACATAACCAGACATCTGTAATTTGAATAATGGAAATATTTATAAATATTACCATCACCGACTGACCCCGGTGCCACCCCCGATGCCGAGTGTTGTTTACATGACTGCCATCAGCTGATTGTATCGCACAAAGATCGACAATACATTTATTGTTAATTATTTTTAAATGTCAAGTTTTTTTTAATAAATAGGAACATACAATACAATTATTGGTAAAAATAATTTATTCTGAAGCAAAATCATGGGGGTATCAAAAGCATTTTGCCGAAGGCAGACAGGAAATATTTTAGGCAAGGGTAAAAACAGATTTGTTAGGTTAAGTATTGTGCTTTAGGCTTCAGGCCAAGCTTAAAGCACAATACTTAAGCTAACAAATTTGTTTTTACCCTTGCCTGAAATATATTCCTGTGAAACACCAAACGCACAAACCCCGTAACGATTATCAGTAGGTTACCCTGTGACGATTATCAGTAGGTTAGGTTAGATTAAGTTAATATTAACTTAGTCATATTAATAATTATTAATATGATAATTAAGTATTATTTTATTATATAACTCCCGCAAATCCCCTAAAAATGGTATTGTTCTTAATGACGTCATATCCTAGTATGAATCGTTCACTGCTGGTTGTGCCGGCGCATGCGCAATCAGAGGCTCTGCAGCAGAATTTATTTACAAACGTCCTTGATTGCTGCAGAAGAATCAAAGGACACAGTAGGGTGATGGTGGTGGGGATCTTAAAATGCAGTCTTGAAAATAGCATGATGGTGGTGCAGATCTCAAAATGCCATCTTGAAAATAACTGTTTTTTAAGATTATAAGGTAAGCCAAAGCTGCAAAATAGCGTTTATAACAATTTCTCCTTGCTTTTAAACAGTTTTCTAGCTGTTTTTGATACAAATTTGACAAGTTATAAGGTCCGGGGATATTGTAATATTCCCCCAATGATTGCCTTGATCATGATGCCTTGATTGCCTCAGCTTGCGCCTTCCTCAGCCGTTTTACGGCTGAGGAAGGCGCAAGCCGAAAGCTCCCAATTTGTTGTTTCTTTTCTAAAATATTTGCAGGCATTATGAGAGTAAGGTTATACATTATCATAATTTGTTGTTATGTTAAGGATGAAAATATTGAACCTAAAACATGTTTAGCTCCTGGCAGAATATATTGCCGCATGACTCCATAGTAGGGTAAATGGCCTAATGTCGGACAGGGCCTATATCTACAGTCAACTTTCAACTTCAATATCCAGGGGGCCCATTCCGGCTCAACATGGGAAAATAGAGTGGCAAGCGACAGCAGCATCCGCAGCCAATCGCTTCCACGATTGTGCGAAATATTGTTTGCACACATCTGTTCACAAACCATCTCTTGCTGCTAGCCGTTTTGAACCAATCACAATGCACATCCAGAGCCGCTGGACTCGATGCTGCTGAGAAGATATATTTTACCTTTAAGTAGCGATAACGAGCATAATTTTTGGGCTGTAAATGTATCAGCACAGCAGAATAAAATGACTATCCTTAAATAACGCCACAAGCCTGCTTTTCAAGCAAAACTTTAAGCCTCAATATCTTGCAAGATACACACTGTTTTTGGGGAAAAAGTTACCAACGTGACCAGTTGAACGTGCTCAACATTTTGACATTTGGGTGTATTCGACAACTTTTACCAAGGTGGGACAGTCCCTTTAAATAATGGGATGTTTAATTTACTGTACGCTGTTGCTCATAATAAAGTTGTTGAAACTTGGACAAAATTCTGAAGCAGAACTTGGTGTACTCCGCAGATGGATCGCTCCAGCCGCAGCACTAAATATAGATACCAAAAGCGAAGCCTAGATCATTATTGCAATGAAGAAGTGATGTCTGGCTCTGATGATAGAATGCCTCCTGACACAGTCGATGCAGGACATTGTGGGCTGTTGGATGGAGCTGCTCAGCATGACTCATCTATGCAAGATGAAGTAACTGATGATGATTTGACTTTGGATGAAACATACTGGGATTGTGAGGAAGAACCTTTTAGTTGGGAGTCTGATTCAGAAGGCAGCCATATGTCAGAGGGTGGCATTGATGAAGATGTTCCTCAAGACTGCTCAGAAGATAATGGCTGTGGTGGCACAGAGAACAACACATTGCAGTTCAAGCTGGCTGAGTGGGCTGTGGATTATGGCATATCATGTTCAGCTCTTATGGCATTGCTGACTATTCTGAATGTGTACACATCCTTGTCACTTCCCAAGCATCCCATGACACTGCTTAAAACCCCTTGTTTGTCTAAAGTCATGACTATGGGAGATGGTGATTATCATTACTTTGGCTTGAAAAGTGCAATCACTGATCTGTTCAAGAAACTGCCCTGCTTACCACCAGCTGGTCAAAAAATTACCTTACAGATAAATATAGATGGAATTCCCCTGTTCAAAAGCTCCCCAACATCATTGTGGCCAATTTTGGGAATGATAAAAGGCGTAGTCAGTGAAGTTTTCCCTATTGCTCTATTTTGTGGGGGAAAAAAGCCACCTCTGGAGTTATATCTGAAAGACTTTGTTGCAGATTGTAAATTGTTGTGTGAAGATGGATTTGTTTTCATGGGACGTAGTTACACTGTGGTGCTAGACAGCTTGGTTTGTGATGCGCCTGCACGAGCCTTTCTGAAATGTATCAAGGGTCATTCTGGATATTATGCCTGCGAAAGATGTGAGCAAAAGGGTGTGTATCACGCATCCGGTCGGTTGACATTTCCTCAGATGGATGCACCAGAAAGATGCCACCAGTCATTCTCATCCATGAGGAACGAACTCCATCACCACGGTGCTTCACCGCTTCTGCGGTTGTCCCTTGATCTGGTGAAGGGTGTGCCACTAGATTATATGCATCTCTGTTGCCTCGGTGTTATGAGGATGATGATACGACTCTGGCTTGCCGGACCCTTGGTTACACGGTTGTCAGCAACAACTGTTCAGATTATTTCTGAAAGGCTGTGTCGTCTTCACCCATGTATACCTAGGGAGTTCGCTAGAAAACCAAGGAGTCTTCATGAGTTCCGTATAGTGTTCTCGAGCCGATAGGAATATGGCGAGGCAACACTCGTGAGTCTCAACGGTAAACTGTATTCCAAGATGGCTGGATAGAGTTGGGGATACAAACAACTTGGTACTTGAAGAGGTGGACAATAACAGTAGCAAAGACTTACAGAAAGGAGAGCAGACAAGTACTGAGTACGGGTAGTGTCAGAGAAGACTATCTGTGAACACTACACCCGCCGACCCTTAAAGGTTTACACGATACAATCACATGAGGCGCCGGGGCAGGAAGCGACGGCGTCCTTTAGAGGAAGCCGGCAGCTCGGGGGCGCTTCGGTCAGCGGCCGTTCGCGAGCCATCGGGTGGCTGGGCGCCGGTGCCGCCTGGTGGCGCTTCGTCAGCGCCGTCTGGTGGCGCGTCGGCAGCGCCGTCTGGTGGCGCGATGTCGGCGACGCCTGGCGGCGTTACTGGCCGGGTCGTGCTGGGACTCGGCTGGCGTGGAAGAGGCGGGTCCAGTCCGTCGGCGCTCGGTGGTGCTGGAGCGGTGACGCTCACGCTGCCGGTTGGCGTTCTGGCCAGGTGCGCGGCGTTCCGCTTGCTCCCGTCGGACAGGAGGAACGTGGCCAGTCCGAGCTGCCGCGTGATTCGGAGCGGGCTGGAGAACCTGCTTTGGTTCTTGGGCACGTGCCCCTGCTTCCGCACGCGGACGGTGTCGCCAGGCTGGAGGTCTGGCGGTCGGACGGCTTGGCGGGCGTTGTAGTTGCGGCTGTTGCGTCGCTGTTGCGTCTCGACGCGATGCTGCAGTACGTTGTCGCGTGGTGGCGCCACTGTAGCGATCGGCAGGTTGAGGCGCATGCGGCGTCCGTGTAGCAGCATGGAGGGTGACTCGCCGGTGGTGCAGTGAGGCGTTCCCCTGTACTGCGCGAGGCGCTGCCGCACGTAGTCCGCGAAGCTCGCAGCCGTGCGTGGTGTCAGCTGCGTGGCTTCGTGGATCCACGCCTTCACCTCCCGGTTGAATCGCTCCACTGCGGCGTTGCCGCGTGGCCAGTACACCGAGGAGGTGGTGTGTTTGATCCCGCGGGCGGAGAGGTACTGGCGGAACTTCTCGCTGGTGAACTGCGGGCCGTTGTCCGTTACCAGTTCCGCGCAGAACCCCTCCCGGGACCAGGTCAGGCTGAGAAACCGGATGACGTCATCTGTCTCGACGGTGGCTGACAGTGCGATCTCGGGCCACTTGCTGTGGTAGTCGGTCATCGTTATGGCGTACCTGGCGGACGGTGGTGCGCCGGGGATTGGGCCAACGATGTCCAGGCCCAGTTTGGACCAGGGTCGATCGGGGAACGTGACCGGCTGCAGTGGCGCGGGGCGCGCCTGCTGTGCCAGCACGGCGTCCTTGGCGTGGCAGGCCGGGCAGTCTGTGACGAGTGCTGCGGCGGCCTTCGCCATCCCGGGCCACCAAGCTAGGTCGCGCAGGATTTGTTTGGTGCGCACCACACCGTCGTGCGCGCACAGGGCGGCCGGGACGACGGCGCGGTCCGGGCCGCGCAGCACGACGCCATCCTCACGGACCTGCAGCTCGTGCCGCACGGCGTAGAAGTCGCGTGTCTGGGGCGTGCATTTGCGCGCGGCGTCGGGCCAGCCGGTGCCGATGGTCGACCGCAGCTCCTCCAAGACTGGATCGGCGGCGGACGCGGCACGGATGTCGTCGTCCGTGATGATGTCGGTGGCCTCGTCGGTGACGAGGGCGACGATATCATCGCTGTCCGTCTCGGCGGCAGCCGTGTCCGGCAGCGGGAGGCGTGACAGAGTGTCGGCGACCGGGATGCTGTGGCCGGGGCGGTACTCCACCGTGTAGGAGTACGGCAGCAGACGAGCTTGCCATCTGGCGATCCGCGCGCCGGCGCGGTTGGCCGACTTCGGTGTGAGCAGCGTCGTGAGCGCCGAGTGGTCCGTCCTCAGGGTGAAGAAGCGGCCCCACAGGTACACCCGCCACTGCTCCACAGCATTGACGGCACTGAGGGCCTCTTTCTCAGAGACAGAGTAGCGGAACTCTGCGTCGGCGAAGGAGCGCGACCAGTACGCGACGGGGCGTTCTTCACCGTTGGGCTGGACCTGGGTCAGGACGGCGCCCGCGCCGCGGTCGCTGGCGTCTGACGTCACGATGGTGGGGACAGTGGGGTTGAACGGCTTCATCACCGGGCTGGCTGAGATGAGCCGCTTCACCTTGTTGAAGGCGTCGTCCGCCTCCTTGGTCCATGCGAACGTGGCATCTTTCCTCAGCATGGCAGCGAGAGGCCGGACCACTGAGGAGTAGTGTGGCACGAACCGGCTGAACCAGCCAGTTGTGCCCAGGAGGCTGCGGAGCTCCTTAACGTTGGCGGGAGGCGGGGCCTCGACCACAGCCTTGGTGGCGGACATGAGTGGGACCACTCCGTTCTGGGACAGCCGGTGTCCGCAGAACTCCACCTGAGACTGGCTGAAGGAGGATTTCTCCATGTTGATGGTGACGTTGGCCTGGTGGAGGCGGTCCAGCACGGTGCGGAGACGCTGGTCGTGCTCAGGCTTGTCACGGCCGGTCACCAGGATGTCATCCAGGTAGTGGCCACAGCCCTCGATGCCTTGGAGCAGGTTACTCAGCAGCTTCTGGAAGGCGCTGCCACTTGACACCAGGCCGAACGGGACCCTGGTGTACCGCATCAGTCCGTCGGGTGTGAGGAAGGCGGTGATGTCGCGAGATGACTTGTGGAGGCGCAACTGGTGGTAGGCCGTCTTCAGGTCGATCCGGCTGTAGACTGACCCACAGAGCTTTGACTCAAGCTCGTCGATGGTGGGGAGAGGGTGTACCTCTGCCACGATCTGGGCGTTGGGGCCTCGCAGGTCCACGCAGTTCCTGATGCTGCCGTCCTTTTTGCGGGACACGGTGAGTGGGCTCACCCACTGGGAGGCGTCAATCCTCTCTATGATGCCTGCTTCGAGGAGGCGCTGCAGCCCAGCAGACACCTCGTCTCTCACGGAGAGTGGCAGTCTACGGAGCTTGTAGGCCGTGGGCACAGCGTCCGGTTGCAGTTTGATGCGGTGCTCGTACCCCTCGATGGCTGGGGGATGCTCAGGTGCTGAACCTGCTGCCACTGTATACACAGCATGAGAGGCTGGGTGGAGTGTGATGCCCAGTGCACTCAGCAGGTCCATCCCCATGATGGCTTCTTCTCGGGTTGTCTCGACCAGGTAGAAAGAAGTTGCCACTTCTGTGCCGTTGTGGGAGACGATGGTGGGCAGTATTCCGCGTACCGGGAGAGCCTGGTGGCCAAAACCATACAGCCGGGCACTGGAAGGCTGGTAAGCCACACCACTGAAGAGCTGCTTGGCGCGGCTCAGGCTGAGCAGGGAGCATGTCGCGCCTGTGTCCACCTGTAGTGACACATCCTGGGTGGTGCTGCCGGCTGTCACCTGGACGGTACAGGTGAGGCGAGTCGGGCCAGCATCCGCCGAGGAGCATGCCAGCACATGCAGCTCCTTGATGGCTGGTTTGTGACCACGCTGGGCTGGGCGGGCAGTGGCTGTACTGCTGCCACCGCGGCACCAGCTGGCGAAGTGCCCCTTCTTCCCACAGGAGTGACAGGTGACCTTGCGGGCAGGGCAGGCTGCATCTCTGGGGGTGTGGTCAGCACGTCCGCAGTTGGTGCAGTGGTCACTGGTGCTGTTGTCAGGCTGCGACGGGTGGCGCCGCCCTTGGCCTCTGGTGCTGGTGACCTTGGCCACTGCGGCTGTAGATGGTGCTGCTGCTGCTGCTGGGCCGGAGATTGCGGCTGCCTGACGCAGAGAGTACTCATAGCTCTCTGCTATGCTGAGGAGTAGGTCCAGGGTCAGTTCCCTGTCTTGGAGGAATCGTTCCCGGAGACGTTGATGAAGGGTCTTCTCCACCACCACGTCCCGGATCAGCTCGGACTCCATGGCTCCATACTGGCAGGACCGGGCCAGGCCACGCAGAGCAGCGACAAAGTCAGCCGTGGACTCTGTGGGGGCCTGCGCTCTCTGGCGGAACTTGAAGCGCTCCACGATGACATTTGTCCGGGGAGTGTAGAACTCCCGGAGCCGACGGAGTGTCACCGTGTAGTCGTCCTCGTTTTCCTGCTTGATGACGGCAGGCAGCGAGTCGAAGACTCGGTAGGCCTCGTCCCCGATGGCGCACAGAAGTAGGGCGCGCCTCTGCTCGGCTGGGAGGGGGGTCGCACCAGTCCTGGCCATCAGGTACAGCTCAAATTTCTGCTCCCATGTACGCCACGGGACGGCCGGCGTCCCGGGGTAGGGCAAAAATGGCGCGGGGAGCGGCGGTCCGCTATCACTGCTCATAGCGGCACGTGGCGATAGATCGCGGCGAGAAAATCACTCAAAAACTTCCGCAGCGCACGATATCACCACACTGTTCGATAAAAATATCCTCGTCGCCAATTATAGTGTTCTCGAGCCGATAGGAATATGGCGAGGCAACACTCGTGAGTCTCAACGGTAAACTGTATTCCAAGATGGATGGATAGAGTTGGGGATACAAACAACTTGGTACTTGAAGAGGTGGACAATAACAGTAGCAAAGACTTACAGAAAGGAGAGCAGACAAGTACTGAGTACGGGTAGTGTCAGAGAAGACTATCTGTGAACACTACATTCCGTATGTGGAAGGCTACAGAATTCCGGCAGTTCTTGCTTTATACAGGCATGGTCGCATTGAGGGGGGCAGTTCCTCTCAAGATGTATGAACATTTTTTGCTGTACTCCAGTGCAATGTGCATTCTGCTTTCTCCAAAGTTGGCAAGGAAACATGCTCAGTATGCGAAAGACCTTCTTTCAACATTTGTGAGAAACTTCAGTGAGTTGTTCGGTTCCCAATTTGTGGTTTATAATGTCCACAACCTAGTGCATTTGGCTGATGATGCTAAAACATATGGCGCTCTGGATTCAATCTCCTGCTTTCCATTTGAAAGCTATCTAAATAGGTTGAAAAGGTGTGTCCGCCGACCCAGTGCCCCCACAGTTCAAATCATGCGCCGGATCGCTGAGCAAAAAACCTTTCGAAACATTCGGGATACATCGAACGTTTTCCGTCTGACAAGAGAGCATGCAAGTGGACCAGTTCCCATAAGTTTGGGTGAAGGTGGACAACAGTTCCATCATCTAGTAGGATCATTGTTCATATCAACTGCTACTGGGGACAACTGTGTGCTGCTTGATGGCTTGCATGTGGCAGTTGTAAGAAACATTGTGAAAAAGGACAACATGACCTACCTTGTGGTACAACGTTTTGAGAAACAAGAGCCCTTCTATTCCTACCCATTTGACTCCTCAAAGTTGGGGATTTTCAAAGTGACCAAACAAACACAAACCATGGAGTTAGTAGCAGTGCACAGTCCCAAAATGATAAAAAAGTGCATCCTTGCAGAACTTAATGCAAAAGTATTTGTGTCCGTGCCAGTGTTGCACGATCATCTTCATTAGGCTCACACGCCATACTGTGACCGCGTGGCTCGTACCAGCACACATTTATTAGCCAGTTTTCCATTCTCAATGTTTCCAACCCCCATCACGTGCTGTACCCCACATGTGCTCAATGGAAATGTGCTGCCATTTCTTAGGTGTATGGCAATCTATGTTTTGTGTGCCTGATATGTATGTACACACATTGAGTTGTGTTGTGGGTGGTTTGGCATGAATACATTGTGTTCCATTGTGTGTTTTTTAATGCATTATGCAAACCCAATTCCATTACCCTTGCACAGTTGTAAAGATGAACCTTTCACCCTCCTTGAAAGGAATGCGTCAGTGTCGAATCAGTTTCCTAACCAAGAGCTGAACTGATGCAGGTGGGTGTGAAGTCAAATGAAATGCATTATTCTTGTGATGTTAAGTTTGTATCACCACCGCTCACCGTTCGGTTGAATTGTTTACACATGCTTCTTCAATTTCAAACCCTGTATTGCACTGAGTGGATAGGGTAATAGGCAACCAAGAACATACTGGAAAAGAGTGTAAAGTAATAAAAGACGACTTAAGTTACCGGTTTCTGTAGATACATACACATATTGTGGCATTATGTCACATTAAGCTAAAAGCATTGCAAGCATCATGTGTGGACAGACACGCCATCAGAACTACTTTGCCTAAATCAAATTGTACCTCCTGCGACCGCCAATTTCGTTTCTGTGATCAATACCTAATTGTCGAGTGTGAAAGTTAAACAGTGTTTTGTAATGGTACACATTTTACACAGGCTTCTTTGATGTGGGCTGTGTGGAAAGCAGCTCATTATTAACCTGTTGCCTAATCATTCCAGGCATGTACCGTGTCGTCGCTTTTTGCGATGCGCCGGAGGTCGCCGTCATTTGCTCAGGGTGGTGGCGATCGAGCGAAGGTGATCAGCGAGGCCAGGTACGCTGGCCGCCTTGTCGGACGGATGCCGCCAAGAACAGATTGCTTGAAAGCAATGCTGCGCCTGAGGTGTCGTGGGATGTGCATCCAGCTCGCACACTCTTTGTGACTGGTGAGTGTTTTTCAGGCTTAGCTTCTCTGATGAAGATTATCAGTTTGCTCACAGACCAGCTGATGACAATTGTACAATATAGTATATGTACCTAATTGTGGTTCTACAAACGCTTATTTCGGTTACAGTTGGTGTCTCTGGCTTGTTTTCGAACTCCTGGTATTGGTTTTGGGCCATTTCTATTATGTATATACATATGTGACATGACACTTAATGTCACTATTTCAATAATTTGATTGCGTCAACAGATGATCTAAAGAAGGCTAAGAACAAGGAGAGACAAGCAGAAGTGGACAATCTGAGAAGGAGAACCAGGCTCCTCGAAACAGAAGGTATTCAATATTTTTATTCGCTGCAGTCTCGCATACTCATAACCTAGTTGCACCATTGTTCATACTTCATAAGTTCATACTGCTCTTATCATGATAGTTCAGTTTTTTTTTGTGTTCTAAGAATTGCTCACACTTTGGTTTTCTGTGCTTATGGCTAAATCGCTCGGAGCAGCCGTTCGAAACTAGACATAACCCTAAAAATACGCCTTTATTAAACAAGATGTCTGCTATATCATCTTTCGTTTTTGTGTGATTCACTCAGTAACCCGATGCTGCTTTTTTACTTCGCCAAATTTGATAAATCTTCGTTTTTAGCATTGTCTTTTATTATCTTGCATGAAGCTGCCTAAAGTTTTATTTTTCATTATTAATTATGATATTAATATATCCCTAGAGCGTCTAAATGTTAACAATAGCAATATGTTTCTTCTTAGAGCACATCTCTGTTTTTGTTGTGTCCTAATCCCTGCAACTTGCATTCCTTGAATGTTTTGATTACTATTTTTCGCAGGAAAAATTCCCGCTACGACGGTTACGTCCAGGAGAGCTATGAGGACCAGAGCGATGAAGGTTCCACACTGGACCCTCGCATAAGGGCGCGACTTGCCAAGCCCCCCTCTGCTCCAAGCTTCACGATTGCTGGTACCTAGTTTGCATTTGGTTGCTTCCGATGGACAGTCACGCACACTAATGCCTGTTTCACGTATTCGCAAATTGAATAAAGCTCTTTTGCTTATCATTTTCCATTATATAATTATAAACATCGTCATATAATATAAACATTGTCATATATGGTTATTAATTGTTGACTACATTGGTGCCTATTTTGTTTTCACTAATTCAGTAAAGCCAAGCCAACAATTCAGGTAGCCTTGCAATAGATGACGCTCGAGTGCAAACCTAAAACTACAATAAACCTTTCAGTTTTTCTTTATAACAACATCACTTATGATATCTGCTGTCAGTGGTGTTCTGCTTCATTCTAACTGCCACGCACATGTCTTACCACAGTTGTGTTTTGAGCTGCATTAACGAGTTCTTAAATCAGCTTTTCGCCATCCACGGCGCAATTGTCAACATTTATCGACGCGGGGTATCAGCGATACTCATGGTAATAGAAAACAGCCTATTAAGTTGATCTCTGTTGATTTTTCAGATAGACCTTCTCAACCTGGACCATCAACCGACCAGCATCCTGAACCAGCACCGGAACAGTCACCATCAACGCCGTTAGGTGAGACGCTGGTTTTCCCAGCAATTCAGCATCAGTATCTGCACCATTATTTTCCATTAATGAGCATGACATTGTACTCCAGCCCCAGGGTTGATATTGATTGCTAATTGATGATTGCTTTCATTTCCACTCAGGCAAGAGAAGTCAACTCCGCCAGGTGGGGTCAGAAATGCGCACGCCGACATCTGCATCGTCCAGTGCTCCTGCCCAGGCTTCGGTGGGGAGTGAAGTAAAATCGTGTGATGGATGTGTGACCACCGGCAAAGGTTTGTTGACAAGTTTGCTGTATTTTATTTGTATTTAGACGTACGACATCTACGATACATACAGTGGCTATTTTTGTCGAGGTGAAAATGACAATGATTTAAAGTACTATGTAAGGGACATGGAGAGGATAAGGTAGATCATAGCTGATAATCTTAGCTGTCAGCTGCAAATCAAAGCTCATTCGCCATTTTGGCTCCAACTTCCGTGTTTCCGTGATTATATGCGCACACTGCACATCTTTTGAGTTATTTGGGATGCAATTGTGACCTCCTCGGTACCTACTTCCTCAGTAAACCGTCAGCTGTTGCTGATGATGGCGAAGGTGTTAAAGACGATGGAGGGCATCCAGAATGCCGTCCGTCAAAACACTGCCACCCTCCAGTCCCTGGAGAGCAGGGCTGGCAGTGCAAGGCCACAAATGCAAGCCACACTAAAGAGCAAGGAGGAGCTGGATGCCTTAAACATGAAGTTAAAGGACCGCAGTCACTTCAACAACCTGGTATGTGCCAAGAGAAAACTACACTCCAGTTAATTACAACACTAAGTTAACTACACTCCAGTGTTACAGTTAATTGTTTTAACTTTTGTGTGAGTTTGGAATTATTTGGTCACTGTAGGACAACTGATTCCGGAATGCTGCTTGCTTCCTGCTAAATATACTTGATATTGTAATTTGGATTCGCTAGATACCAATAGATTTTGATCTTTTTAATATATCAATCCCAAAAGCATGGATTCAAATAAAAAACTACGATTAAACTTAATTGAAAGCAAAGGCTAATGTTTTTAACGATATAAAATTGACTTAAAATTAACATGATCACTTTTCAAGTATATATTAAACATGGTTCGCAAAGTTGGTTCCACACTACATCATAATGCAGTATCATTGACATTCTTGCTGAGCTCCATGCAAGTATTGAAATGTATTTGAATCGATATTTCCATTTTTCAGTTTTTGAATTCCAAAATCCAACGAATCCTCACCTCTCAAATGTGCCCACACGTCATATTTAGCTTTTTATTAATTGTAATCCTTTGTTCGTAGCCGATGGTGTTACTGATACAACACAGCCATGCCTGACTGCATTGTCAAAGTGTTTCCGAACTGTCATGTTATCATTAAAGGGACTGTCCCTCCTGGAAAAAAGTTGTTGAATATACCCGAATTATATCAAAATGTTGAGGACGTTATACTGGACACGTTGGTAACTTTTCCCCAAAAATATTGTGTATCTCGCAAAATATTAAGGTTAAAAGTTTTGCTAGAAACTTGGGCTTGTGACGTTATTTCAGGCTATTCATTTTATTCTGCTGTGCTGATACATTTACGGTGCACGATTTATATTTGTTATTGCTACGTACAAGTCAACCGAAATTACGAGTCGCAAATGTGAGTCAGCGTCATCAAAAGTAAGGTCAGGCAGAGACAATTGGGTGAGGTTAAAACGACTGTCGCCAACTTGCGCTAAATCGCTATTAGATCGAAATTTTACCTCGAATGGCATGACCTGAAGATCTGAAAATCACGCCCTAGATGTAATTTGACCCAAGGAATCGATTGAGATTACTTTTGAGCAAATCGAACTTTAACTTTAGGCTCTAGCGCGTTTCAATACTTTTACCTGAAATTTGACCTGGAAGGTTAACCGCTATCGCATTTTTGTGTTGTTTAGCATGGTCATTTTGTGATAGCGGTTGACCTTCCAGGTCAAATTTCAGGTCAAAGTATTGAAACGCGCTAGAGCCTAAAGTGAAAGTCCGATTTGCTCAAAAGTGGTCTCAATCGATTCCTTGGGTTAAATTACATCTAGGGCGTGATTTTCAGATCTTCAGATCATGCCATTCGAGGTAAAATTTCGATCTAATGGCGATTTAGCGCAAGTTGGCGACAGTCGTTTTAACCTCACCCAGGCAATTTACCTTTTTTTGCACAACTGTCAACTTTTAGTTCGAATATTTTCTCGACGAGGAAACTGAGGGGGTTGTTTTGGCTGATACCCAGATGAATTTCCAGGACTGGCACGTAACTTGGCTATCTCAGCTCAAACCTGATGCTAAGGTAGGACAGTTCCTTTAATGACACAAGGTAGGACGCGTCACGCCCAACTACGTGCATCAGCAAGTTGCCGGTCTGCTAGCCGTGGGTAACCACCGATCGCTTCCTGGTGCCGCCTCTGTCACCACGACGAGCTGTGCTGTTTGGTGGTCTGGATCATTAACTCTGCTTCTTGTGGTGCTGCCGAAAAATCTTAAATGTTTCATATATTTCGTTCCAGGTCGACCAGCTCAGTGGCTGGTGCTCAATGGCGGAGTCCGACCTGGACCGAAACGTGAGGGCAGTGATGCGGGCGACCGTGGCTCCTTGTCTCGCCGAACAGCTGTCGCTGAAAGGCCGCAACAGCAAGAGAGCTATGGAGGGCACAGAGCTTCACGAAGCCATCTGTGGTACGTACATGCTGTATAACCTAACATTGATTGTGTGCGTCAAGTAAATATGTTGAAGTAAAAGTTTTAAAATCTTCGAAATACGTATAATGTGTTTTACAATTATTTAAACCAATTCATCCCTAGTGGCCACTCTGAAATCCCGTACTCAAAGCTTCCGATGTGCATTCAACCTCACACACGTATTCCTAAATATAATTATAGAACAATTTTGGGGGGCATTTTAACTGGAAACAATCAATCGCATTTGAATTTGCCGTATTAACCCACGCCCTACTGAGTATTCATCAGCCGAATACGGCCCGCTGGGGAAGGCTGATTCTGCTCACTGCTCTTATTTTTTTCAGTGCTCAATTTGCATATTCCCGCCTAAATTGTCAGGTGTCAAAATGATCCCGTAATAGGTACTGTAAGATTTGCGTCCGCTATCTGCCGTCTTGGGCGCAAAATGACCTCACCGTCAACGAGCCCTAAACCCTCATCAAACAAACAACGTATCTGCCCTCGTTTTTTGAGTAACCGCGGAAATCCGGGAGGGGCAGATTCTGCTACCCTCATCCCCTCCAAGAGGGGCGGGGGTTAATCCTACTTTTTCCCGATAGTGGATCATGTTGACCTACGTTATAGCGCTTCTTGGGCTGCTTGTTATGACAGATGGAATGATGCGCGCTTATTGCATCCACAACACGTTGAAATTGTACGTACGAATGTCTGGGTAAAATGTAAATATGTGATACGCAGCAACATCGAGCTTTTGCTTTATCTTCAAATGTCACAGGATTGTTATTATACCACCCAAACAATTTTTATTTTTCGACGAAAATTAATATTTTGAGAAAACATTGGTAAATCAACGTACTGTAGATATATTGTTGGTTAATGGTCAATCTCTAAAAGGAAATAACCCACCTTCAACATGGGTTTTTTAACTGAGAAAGCCATCTTGTAGCCCGTGCTGAAGAACCCCCGAACGAGTCTCCCTACGGCTGGAATCCGTCTCCAGCCGATGATAAAGGGTATTTTCACACCCGGAATGCGGTATTATTCAGGAATGGGGGGGGGGGGGGGGGGAGGGGCTTTCCAGGAATGCGTATGTATAAATGTACAGTCGGTCTAATAAGTATCGTTCTCCGGACGGGTGAATGCAGTTGCCTCGCGTAAGGGTAACTGTCAAAAGCTGTAAATAACGCCACCGTTGGTGGAGCTGAGCTGTCAAACTAGCGGCCCCTCCCTCCTTGGTACGGAATTTAGCCAAGCTGTCGTTTCGCCTACTATGTAAGAACCGGCCCGGGGAACGATACTTATTAGACCGACTGTACGGTTTCTCTCATACTCGTTTATATACTCTGTTATTTTGCGAAACCCATTGCTTAGTTTGCGAAATTATTATCGTTTCTGAAAACGGGATTAGAAATTGTTTTGTGAAAATTAATGACAATGTTTTCGGAGAAAAATCGAAGGGGGTTGTTTCCTGGAAACAATGGGTCTCGCAAAATAACAGCAATTTTAGAAACGAGTACGAGAGAAACCGTACATTTATACATACGCATTCCTGGAAAGCCCCCCCCCCCCAATTTCATCCCACATTCCAGGTGCGAAACTACCCGTTATCTTCGGCCGGAGACTGATTTCAGCCGTAAGAAGACTCGCTCGGGATTTTTTTGACACGGGCTACAAGATGGCTATCTCGGTTAAAAACCCCATGTTGAAGGTCGGTTATTTCCTTTAAGATAAGTTTTGCATTAAAGCATTGCATTTTTGCATTATTGCATTTAAGCAATAATAAACTTGAAAATGGCTCTTTGCCGCCGTTGTCCGTTGAAGCTGTGTTGAAGTTGCATTTATCTGATGTGGCATGTCTTGCTTTCAGCCGTGCTTCGCCGTTGCGGTGGTGCCGACAGGCAAAAGGTCGGCACATTGATCGGGAAGTGGCTGTCTGGAAGCCGGGACCGCAACGGGAAGCGGCTGCAACGAGTGAAGAACGGAGACGCTGAAGACGGAGCCCCTGCTGAGTCAGCCCAGCCCGCGGCTGCCCTTTCGCCTGCAGTGACCGCCAATGAAGAGGCCGTACCTCAACAGCAGCAGCAGCAGCAGGAGGATGGTGTGGCCACGGTGCTGGAGCTCGCAGCGCTGCAGGAAGAGGAGGAACTCCCTCTGGATATGTATTGAGTGGATGCGAGAACTGCGTTGTTCCTTGCTCGTTGCATGTGTTCCTGTGATCAGATTTGTAAATAAATACCGTTATATTTACCTTTGTTTCTGAACAGTATGTAGCTATAGAGCAGAGGCGTACAACGGATCAGGGTGGGGGAGGTGCAGTCGTGAAGTGAATGGGTCGGGTGTTATGATTTTGTATAATTGTGTAGTATTAGTGCACCGAGGTTTCATACCCAAGCCTGGTGCATACCCAACTGCACAAATTGCTGCATCCGCCTCTGGCAACTGGGAATAACCGATCGGGAACCAATCGGATTTGGCTTGGGCTTGCCCGAGTTAAACTTCTCGGGCAAGCCCATGTGGGGCCACAGTTCTGCCTTACAGTTAAGCGAATGGCATAACTCGGGCTCTGCCGAACGCAATCCCTAAAACTCTGATTTGGCCTGGGCTTGCCCAACCACGGCCCAATTGGCGAGCGTTGCCGCTTACTCGGGCAAGCCCACGCGGGGCCACAGTTTTGCGCAATAGTTAAGCCAATGGAAGAAGTTGGGCTCAGCCCTACTGGCATCCGTATACTTGGGCTGTACTTGGGTGTGCCCGACCGGGGCCCTATTGGGCAAAACTCTGATCTTGGTTGGGGTAGGTGTGTCATACGCCAACTAAAGTCCCAGTCCGGAGTTGGGCTAGCCCGAGTGCCGGACTCGGGTAGGCCCTGGTTGTGCCCAATTGGGCCCCAATCAGAATTATTCGCTGGGCTATTTCCTTTAACGGTTGCTCCAATTGCAAAAACAATGGTCTCATTCGATTCCTCAGGTCCATATCTAATATAAGCATTAGAAACCTCACGCGTGCCTCATATACTTGAGACCATAAAAGGTTATCAAAGGACGCCTCAAAACGCCTTTAAAGGAAATAGTTCACCTTCAACATGGGATTTTGAACTGAAATAGTAGTTTTGTAAAAGCCCGTGTTGATAAATCCTTATCTGCAACTTGTCTTGGCTGAAAAGACTCTCCAGCCGAAGATATTTGACTTTTTGGCGAAGGAATGCGGCGCATATATGATATACCGTACCGTCTGAGAGTGCCAGCACTACCAGGGCGCATGCGCAGACCAATAACGCACACCATAACATTAATAATTTACGACCTTCTGTCCTGAATTGGCGCGATGTAGGACCATTTTTGAAAAGAAAAAAAGAAACTGTATTAAAAAATATATAATAAAATCGTGTTCTGAAAAAATTTCCGAATGTGAACTACTTCCTTTAAGGGTTGCTCCAATTGCAAAAATAATGGTTTCAGTCGATTCCCCGGATCCATATCTAACCTCCGCATTGGCAACCTCACGCGTGCCTTATATCCTTGAGACCATAAAAAGTTATCAAAGGACGGGGCGCCTCAAAACGCCTTTAAGGGGTGCTCCAATTACAAAAATAATGGTCTCCGTCGACTCCCCGGATCCATATCTAACCTCCGCATTGGCAACATCACGAGTGCTTTTTATTCTTGAGACCATAACAGGTTCTCAAAGGACGGGGCGCCCCAAAACGCCCTTAACGGTTGCTCCAATTGTAAAAGCAATGGTCTCAGTCGATTCCCCAGGTCCATATCTAACCTCCGCATTGGAAACCTCACGCGTGCCTCATATCCTTGAAACCATAAAATGTTATCAAAGGACGGGGCGCCTCAAAACGCCCTTAACGGCTGCTTCAATTGCAAACACAATGGTCTCAGTCGATTCCTCAGGTCCATATCTAACCTCCGCATTGGAAACCTCACGCGTGCCTCATATCCTTGAGACCATAAAAGGTTCTCAAAGGACGGGGCGCCTCAAAACGCCTATAAGGGTTGCTCCAATTGCAAAAATAATGGTCTCAGTCGATTCCCCGCGTCCATATCTAACCTCCGGATTGGCAACCTCACGCGTGCCTTATATCCTTGAGACCATAAACGGTTCTCAAAGGACGGGGCGCCTCAAAACGCCCTTAAAGGAAATAGTTCACCTTCGGAACATTTTTCAGTTCACCCCATGTTGAAGGTGAACTATTTCCTGTAACGGTTGCTCCAATTGCAAAAACATTGGTATCAGTCGATTACTCAGGTCCATATCTAACCTCCGCATTGGAAAGCTCACGCGTGCCTTATACCCTTGAAACCTGCCTTATACCCTCGGATATGAGGCACGCGTGAGGTTTCTAATGCGGAGGTTAGATATGGACCTGAGTAATCGACTGAGACCATTGTTTTTGCAATTAGAGCAACCGTTAAGGGCGTTTTGAGGCGCCCCGTTCTTTGAGAACCTTTTATGGTCTCAAGAATATAAGGCACGCGTAAGGTTGCCGATGAGGAGGTTAGATATGCACCCGAGGAATCGACTGAGACCACTATTTTTGCGATTAGTAGAGCAACCCTGAAAGGCGTTTTGAGGCGCCCTGTCCTTTGAGAACCTTTTATGGTCTCAAGGATATGAGGCACGCGTGAGTTTGCCAATGCGGAGGTGGTTAGATATGGGCCCGAGGAATCTACTGAGATCATTATTTGTGCCATTGGAGCAACCTTTAACCCTATTTGTAACAGGCTCCTGGCTACCCCTATTTGTAACAGGGGGGGGGCGGATTTCGCCCCCCCCCCCGGAGATCTCGAGATCTACCCGTCCGATTTTCAAAAATTAAACGGTGTTTGGTTCCCCTCAACACGATCTACATTTATAAATAATAGAAAAAAATAGAAATTTGGGATAGGGGGGCAACAGCGGGGCAAAAACTACAAATTTTAGTGGTATTTTTGATCCAACATAACTTTCATGTTTATCGACCGATTTTAACACAACTAATAGGAATCGATAGAGATTGAATCGGAAATTGATATATGACGGTGACGTTTGAAAATTCAAAAATCATAGGCGTGTGCAGGTCACTCCATATGGGGGTGAAGTAAATGCGTAATAAAACCATTTTTTTATGTTGTTTTTTTGATAAATGAAATGGTATGTGATTGAGACATTATAAAAAACAGTTATAAATCCTATTTTTTTGCCATAGGCGGTACCAGGTTAGTGAAAAGGGGGGTAAAATTGGGAAAAATATTAACCGCAGACAAGTTGCTACCCAGCACTATAAATATGTTACTGATCATAGATATTTCCTTTTTGCATGTTGTACTTCATCATAGGCGTATCCAGGATCCAAACTAGGGCGGCGCAAGACCTTTTGATAAGTATATTATCCGCTATTATGATACTAACTAGTCAACAGTGACTATTTCACTTACAACTTCAATTAACATTGCTTACCCCCCTTTTTACCCTACCTGGACTCGCCTATTATCTTATAATCGTTCGTAGAGTAGCCTGTGGTGCGTGTTTCATCCGAAAACTGCAGTATGTTATGTCATTGTCCGCCCATGCCTCTTAGTTTCCTTGCAATAATATGACCCCCTTTCTTCCATTCCTGAGCGCGTCTCTACAAAAAATTACTTTATTTCCCTTTTCTGGTCTCATATGTGAATATATTATTA
Source organism: Chirona hameri (assembly GCA_036785665.1). Taxonomy (NCBI): domain Eukaryota; kingdom Metazoa; phylum Arthropoda; class Thecostraca; order Balanomorpha; family Balanidae; genus Chirona; species Chirona hameri. Next base: position 10,204 of record JAXIVJ010005391.1, on the reverse strand, counting down.
TAAGCTAAACGTATATTGCGCCGTTATCGCTGGCATATCGTCATCACCATGTCAGTTACCCCCATTTTCATGTTCCTGAATACGCCCCTGAAACCCTATATGTAATAAATTATGCAAATAATGGAAGCAGAAGCTATCTTTTACATCTTGATAGCTATAAATGCCCCTTACATTGCTCTATTGGCTTCCCGCCAAGCATTGAATACTTCCTGGAAACCCCCCCTTGTCAAGCCCCTGAAACCGCCTCTGCCATGCAATTTTGTATGATATTTCATTAACATCATCTAATTTGCACTTGTTGCAATCACGGTAAGCCGATGTAACTCCTTCATACTTGATGCAGTTAGGAAGAAACCGTGAAGATCGCATTTCCGTATTTTCGCCAAATGTCGCCTCCGAACCCACCCAAAACTGTGCCCTGGAACCGCCTCTGTTCAAGTTAAGAATTCAAAATTTTGAATCCAAATGCGGAGTTCAATTCTATGAAAAGTCCCAAAATTTCATGGGCCTGCCCCCAGCCGTTCTGGAGATATCTGCGAAAAACATGAGGGGGGGGGGCGGAATCCGCCCCCCCTGTTACAAATAGGGTTAAGGACGTTTTGAGGCGCCCCGTCCTTTGATAAAATTTTATGGTTTCAAGGATATGAGGCACGCGTGAGGTTTCTAATGCGGAGGTTAGATACGGACCTGTGGAATCGACTGAGACCATTGTTTTTGCAATTATAACAGCCGTTAAGGGCGTTTTGAGGCGCCCCGTCCTTCGAGAACCTTTTTTGGTCTCAAGGATATAAGGCACGCGTGAGGTTGCCAATGCGGAGGTTAGATATGGACCCGGGGAATCGATTGAGACCATTATTTTTTGCAATTGGAGCAACCCTTAAAGGCGTTTTGAGGCGCCCCGTCCTTTGAGAACCTTTTATGGTCTCAAGGATATGAGGCACGCGTTAGGTTTCTAATGCGGAGGTTAGATATGGACCTGAGGAATCGACAGAGATCATTGCTTTTGCAATTGGAACAGCCGTTAACCCTATTTGTAACAGGCTCCTGGCTACCCCTATTTGTAACAGGGGGCGGATTTCGCCCCCCCCCCCCCGGAGATCTCGAAATCTACCCGTCCGATTTTCAAAAATGAAACGGCGTTTGGTTCCCTCAACACGATCTACATTTCTAAATAATAAAAAAATCTAAATTTTTGATAGGGGGGCAACAGGGGGGCAAAAACCACAAATTTTAGTGGTATTTTTGATCCAACATAGCTCTCATGTTTATCGACTGATTTTAACACAATTAATACGAATCGATAGAGATTGAATTGGAAATTGATATATGACAGTGGCGTTTGAAAATTCAAAAATCATAGGCGTGTGCAGGTCACTCAATATGGGGGTGAAGTAAATGCGTAATACAAAATTTATGTGTTTTTTTAAGAAATGAAATGGTATGTGATTGTGACATTAGGCAAAACAGTTAAAAATCATATTTTTTGCCATAGGCGGTACCAGGTTAGTCAAAAAGGGGGGTAAAATTGGGAAAAATATTAACCGCAGACAAGTTGCTACCCAGCACTATAAATATGTTACTGATCGTAGATAGTTCCTTTTTGCATGCTGTACTTCATAATAGGCGTATCCAGGATCCAAACTGGGGCGGCTCAATACCTTTTGATAAGTATATTATCCGCTATTATGATACTAACTAGTCAACAGTGACTATTTCACTTACAACTTCAATTAACATTGCTTACCCCCCTTTTACCCTACCTTGACTCGCCTATTATCTTATAATCTTATACGCGCCTGTGGTGCGTGTTTCATCCGAAAACTACAGTATGTTATGTCATTGTACGCCCATGCCTCTTAGTTTCCTTGCAATAATATGACCCCCCCTTCTTCCATTCCTGAGCGCGCCTCTGCAAAAAAATACTTTATTCCCTTTCCTGGCCTCATATGTGCATATATAATTATAAGCTAACCGTCTATTGCGCCGTTATCGCTGGCATATCGTCATCACCAACCCAGTCACCCCTCTTTTCATGTGTCTGAACACGCCCCTGAAACTCCCTGAACACGCCCCTGATGTAATAAATTATGCAAATAATGGAAGCAGAAGCTATCTTTTACATCTTGAAACTATCTTGATCTTGATAGCTATATAGATTACATCTTGATAGCTATAAATGCCCCTTACATTGCTCTATTGGCTTCCCGCCAAGCATTGAATACTTCCTGGAAACCCCCCCTTGTCAAGCCCCTGAAACCGCCTCTGCCATGCAATTTTGTATGATATTTCATTAACATCATCTAATTTGCACTTGTTGCAATCACCGTGAACCGATGTAACTCCTTCATACTTGAGGCAGTTACGAAGAAACCGTGAAGATCGCATTTCCGTATTATCGCCAAATATCGCCTCCGAACCCACCCAAAACTGTACCCTGGAACCGCCTCTGTTCAGGTTAAGAACTCAAAATTTTGATTCCAAATGCGGTATTCAATTATATGAAAAGTCCCAAAATGTCATGGGCCTGCTCCCAGCCGTTCTGGAGATATCTGCGAAAAACATGAGGGGGGGGGGGCGGAATCCGCTCCCCCTGTTACAAATAGGGTTAAGGGCGTTTTGAGGCGCCCCGTCCTTTGCGAACCTTTTATGGTCTCAATTATATAAGGCACGCGTGAGGTTGCCAATACGGAGGTTAGATATGGACCCGGGGAATCGATTAAAACCATTATTTTTGCAATTGGAGCAACAAAATCAAAATTCACAAAATGCATATTTCTCCCCGGATTTGACCCACTTCGTGTCCAAGTTGGAGGGGGAAGGCTGAAGCCCCCTCAACTGAATAGGGAACTACACCCCAGCTGGGGGACCCCTGGCCAGTTCGAGGGTCCTCTGGCTATCACCGGGCCCCTCGGATTGCCAAAGGGCCTGTGACCCGCCCGTGCGGGCCCCCTGAAGTCTGGGCGCCAGACAGGGCCATGGACCACCCTTAGTGTGGCTCAGGGGTCCTCGACTCGCTGAGGGGAAGGGGTGACACGGGCCCCTATGCCCCCTTGTGTGCGCCCCTGTTGGTAGTGCAAGCAATTGTCACCCCTTGGTCCGTTCTGTGCTCGCCGTAGAATACTTCACTAAGCTATGCCGGCGGGGCCAATCGGGGAGCCGAAAACCAGTGACGTCATCCGGCCAAGGGCACCAATGTAAACAAATCGCCTGATGATTTTACCTTCTATATATGGCCTTGCAGAGAGCTTACGCGTTAGCATCAAGGCCGTATAAGAAAGGTAGAACCGTCCGGCAATTTTAGCGCCATTTTCGTTTAACATTAGCGTGACGTCATTGGTGCCTACACTCCCCTGGTGCCTCAATACATCGCACGGTGCGCTATCTTGCGGGTGCTGTAGACGATTACGGCGGTTTGATGATACTTCCCCTACATCAAAACTGGTTTGAAATGGCGACTATCAGACACGTATCGACGTGGCCGTATAAGCTACTGAATTGCGACTCACAAATTGGTATCAAGCCGCCCGAACCTCCATCCGCCGCCGGAACCGGGGCCCGTCCACCCGCCGCTCGAACCGAGGACTGTTCACCCGCCGCCGTAGCTACCTGAACCAGGATCGTCTACCCGTCGCCGTTGCGGTCTTTATCGGCGACTGTTCATCCGGCGTAGAAACCGCCTGAATCGGGGACCGTATTCCGCAAGCTTTCACTCTCCTCAGCCACGTTCCACAGTCCGACAGGGCATAACACAGCAGCCGGTCCTGAGCCGTGGACACAGCAGGACCCGCGGCTGACACACTACTCAATCCCGCTCCACAGTCCGGCAGGGCACAACACAGCCGTCAGTCCTCTGAGCCGTGGACACATGACCCCCGCGGCTGACAGGACCGCTCCCCAGTCCGACAGGGCACAACACAGCCGCCGGTCCTCTATGAGCCGTGGATACAGGACCCCGCGGCTGACAGACTACCCAATGCCGCTCCACAGTCCCGACAGGGCACAACACAGCCGCCAGTCCTCTGAGCTGTGGACACAGGCTGGCGGCGCGCCGTGTCGCTGCTGCCGCCGTCTTGGCCTGGTTCAGCCACCTGATCCGCATATGCAGACGCGTGGTGACAGCTCATCTGCCGCCCCTCGCATGCTGGCGGATCTGCTTGGCGGCGCGCCGTGTCGCTGCTGCCGCCGTCTTAGCCTGGTGCAGCCACCTGATTCGCAGATGTAGACGCATGGTGACCAACTTGCGGGCGATCCAGGTTTGATAGCTTCATCAGCAGGTCGGCCAGTAGACGGCCAACTATGCCCAGCTGCCGATCTGTGTTGCGACCCATCGCCAGGTGGAACAGCAGCTCGAATTCCTCCACCACACTCATCCACGCTGGCGACGGCACCATCAGGCTGCACAGGCTGACGGCCCGGATCCAGGAAGACGGCTGGATGGCGCCTTGCTCGTTGGCCTCCCGAGTGTCGGGTCCAGATCTCGACAGTTGGCAGCCACGTAACCAGCCACGAACGCCAGGGCTTGCTGCGCGAGACTGGACCCACCACCCGATATCTGCTCAGCCGGGGTGACCGGTGTCGCTGGCTCCACAGTAACGGGCCCAACGGATCGCTCCAGCTCGTCCACTTCTCTGGACGTCTGGGTCTCGGCTAGGTCCTCGATCTGAAACAACAGGTATGCATCCTTTAAGCATACTGCATGCATCATTTTAAAGACATGGAGTATAAGCAGGAACAAATTTGCACAATTATTCTGCGGTCTTGCAACGTGGAATGCACCGCTCATCGGACGGTTCACGTTGTTGGGAGACGGTAAGCCGAGCTATATGACAAAAATGCAACAATAATTTGATCAAACCTCATCAAATTTTACTTAATAAAAAAGTTAAATTAATGTTTACGGTATTTCAGCACTGAACACAAGAAAACGGCTCAGAAGATGACTGTCATGTTTATCCACAACTCACACACATTTGGACAAACCTACTACTTATTTTCCTCTACAGAGGAATTTAGAGGTGGATGAAGGTAATTTGACATGTATTATTTTTCTCTTCATCCTGAATTAATAATAGATAGAATTCAAATAGATCAATGTTGGCATTTCTACCAGAGCTATATCCATAAATATGGAACATACCAAGGTCAAAGTGAGTATTTAGATATAAAGTAGAACCAGCAAAGCTGTATCACATTCAGTATACATTAAACAATTCCGCTCGGTTATGAATGCGCGATGGCCCCTGAAGCGAGCAGTTTCTTTAGCGTACTTTACGATATTTATCACCCTGACATCGACAAGAGACGAGAGTTGCAATAAAAGACCATTACATTACAACCAGATCAGTATAAAAACAATATATATCAATTTTAACATCGCATTCCACAAATTGTCACTCACCTCAGCATATGCCTCAGCAAAACCAGGGGGGTGTCATGGCTATCTCCGTAACGTGTCCACCCTATCCCATGACGTCACGGTCCCATGACGTCCAGTCACGGTTTCCACCAATGGGATGGCCGAATCGGGAGCGTTCGAGACCGGCACGGCCGCCATGTTTGTGGACAGGGGCGGGGCTTGACCTTATATGGGCATGGGCCTCCCACTTTTTGCATGCCTCACTTTGACATCGCCTAGCGACTCACCCTTGCAATTTAGGAGAAAATGTCCCAAAAGCGAGCTCTAGAGGACGTTTCAATCTATCATTTAGTACTCAATTAAACCCTCTGGCACCTAAGGTATGCAAATGGTAGGACGCGAAAGTAGGCCGATTTAACACTATTTGAATAGGGAGCGTGTGACATCACGTGCCCGTGACATCACGCATTTCGCTGCCTACCCCGGACGGGTTTACCTAGTCTCTATGCCCTTGCAGCAAAACCGCCGCATCGCGAGAGCTCCAATGATCAACAACGCAAATGGCAAATGACGTAACCATGGCTACCATTGCGAGAGCCAATCAGATTGCGAGGCACCAATTACGTCACAGCCCTGTACAGAGCGATTCAGAAATGGACCAATACGAAAGCACTACGACGGTAGCCCCCTGTTAGCATGTTGTGAACAGCACGGGTGTCGCGTCTTGTTACAGTTCTATTGCCAAGATGGGGGATGTTATCAAGAGTATTGAAGATGTCCTGAATAACAGGCTGGAGGGAAATGAGCTCTCGGAAGTCAAACGAATCCTGTATGGGAAAGAACTTGAGTAAGTAGAATCTTTGGTGCCAGTATATTGCCTTTTGAAAATTGGCATTGTGCACTTCATTTTTATTACACATACATTTCATTACAAATGTAAACTAACATGTTTCTTCATTTATCTCTAATAAGGGTCAACCATTATATACACAGCCATTCCATATAAGGGCGGGCTATCTGTGGACTGTGATCTTCACACACCCTGATGGATGAATGGGTGACCTTGAAATATGTTTAACGGACGCTAGATGTCCCTTGTTGGAATTCGTTTATCCCATCCATCAGTTGGTGTGGGGGAAACTTTGACAGGGTGGACACTGGACCGCCCCTTTCTGCGCCCCGCAGAATCTGCATGGGTCGACCAGGCTTGTGGACGGGTCTTGGGAGGGCAGGTGGGGGGAAATGGCAGTGTCTATGCTGATCGATTATGCAGCATTGGAATGCTAATGTCAAAGTGATATGATGACATGAAAGCCACTGCTTTTCTATGTCAATTATTCCTCTTGAAATTGCCCCTTATTAGAACCTCCGCTCATTTTAAGTGGATCAACTGTGAAACGTGCTTCAATACAGATGAAGTCAATACAATTAGCTGTTTCATTGAATCACACCCAGTTCAAGATGTGACCAGTATGCATTCATATTAGCTTCAAAATTAAAGTGTCACAAACGCGTTCTCAAACATTATTGTGACTTATATAATGAGCACACATAATTCCCACAGAAACATGACTCATTGAAATATCACCAAACATCCATTTTTGATGAGACGCAACAGGAAACATTTTGAATAATTAGTAAGCAGCGAGCACTTCCCCTCAAAGGTCATATACACTCATTTCCCAGTCAGAAACAGTGTAGAGACATTGTACAGCATTGTGAAATCAACCGGATTGGTCCGCTGCAATACCTAAAAATTACATGAATGTCCACAAACTCAAGAGCTAACTCATCAGCGCTCACATGGCTACTTCACGATATTTGCATACTTACAAAAGTATTGTAAAACTGCAATGTGCATAATAACACCTCACTCCACAAACATACATTGGCACACTCCATACTAAACCTATTGTGCTCTGTGACGAAACGTCAAACATCTTGCAGAAAACTAAGAGCAGCTAATAGCAAATTATATATATATATATATATATATATATATATATATATATATATATATATATATATATATATATATATATATATATATATATATATATATATATATATATATATATATATATATATATATATATATATATATATATATATATATATATATATATATATATATATATATATATATATATATATATATATATATATATATATATATATATATATATATATATATATATATATATATATATATATATATATATATATATATATATATATATATATATATATATATATATATATATATATATATATATATATATATATATATATATATATATATATATATATATATATATATATATATATATATATATATATATATATATATATATATATATATATATATATATATATATATATATATATATATATATATATATATATATATATATATATATATATATATATATATATATATCTATATATCTATATATATATATATATATATCTATATATCTATATATCTATATATCTATATATCTATATATCTATATATCTATATATCTATATATCTATATATCTATATATCTATATATCTATATATCTATATATCTATATATCTATATATCTATATATCTATATATCTATATATCTATATATCTATATATCTATATATCTATATATCTATATATCTATATATCTATATATCTATATATCTATATATCTATATATCTATATATCTATATATCTATATATCTATATATCTATATATCTATATATCTATATATCTATATATCTATATATCTATATATCTATATATCTATATCTATATATCTATATATCTATATATCTATATATCTATATATCTATATATCTATATATCTATATATCTATATATCTATATATCTATATATCTATATATCTATATATCTATATATCTATATATCTATATATCTATATATCTATATATCTATATATCTATATATCTATATATCTATATATCTATATATCTATATATCTATATATCTATATATCTATATATCTATATATCTATATATCTATATATCTATATATCTATATATCTATATATCTATATATCTATATATCTATATATCTATATATCTATATATCTATATATCTATATATCTATATATCTATATATCTATATATCTATATATCTATATATCTATATATCTATATATCTATATATCTATATATCTATATATCTATATATCTATATATCTATATATCTATATATCTATATATCTATATATCTATATATTCTATATTATCTATATATCTATATTATCTATATATCTATATATCTATATATCTATATTATCTATATATCTATATATCTATATATCTATATATCTATATATCTATATATTCTATATATCTATATATATCTATATATCTCTATATATCTCTATATATCTATATATCTCTATATATCTCTATATATCTCTATATATCTCTATATATCTCTATATATCTCTATATATCTCTATATATCTCTATATATCTCTATATATCTCTATATATCTCTATATATCTCTATATATCTCTATATATCTCTATATATCTCTATATATCTCTATATATCTCTATATATCTCTATATATCTCTATATATCTCTATATATCTCTATATATCTCTATATATCTCTATATATCTCTATATATCTCTATATATCTCTATATATCTCTATATATCTCTATATATCTCTATATATCTCTATATATCTCTATATATCTCTATATATCTATATATCTCTATATATCTCTATATATCTCTATATATCTCTATATATCTCTATATATCTCTATATATCTCTATATATCTCTATATATCTCTATATATCTCTATATATCTCTATATATCTCTATATATCTCTATATATCTCTATATATCTCTATATATCTCTATATATCTCTATATATCTCTATATATCTCTATATATCTCTATATATCTCTATATATCTCTATATATCTCTATATATCTCTATATATCTCTATATATCTCTATATATCTCTATATATCTCTATATATCTCTATATATCTCTATATATCTCTATATATCTCTATATATCTCTATATATCTCTATATATCTCTATATATCTCTATATATCTCTATATATCTCTATATATCTCTATATATCTCTATATATCTCTATATATCTCTATATATCTCTATATATCTCTATATATCTCTATATATCTCTATATATCTCTATATATCTCTATATATCTCTATATATCTCTATATATCTCTATATATCTCTATATATCTCTATATATCTCTATATATCTCTATATATCTCTATATATCTCTATATATCTCTATATATCTCTATATATCTCTATATATCTCTATATATCTCTATATATCTCTATATATCTCTATATATCTCTATATATCTCTATATATCTCTATATATCTCTATATATCTCTATATATCTCTATATATCTCTATATATCTCTATATATCTCTATATATCTCTATATATCTCTATATATCTCTATATATCTCTATATATCTCTATATATCTCTATATATCTCTATATATCTCTATATATCTCTATATATCTCTATATATCTCTATATATCTCTATATATCTCTATATATCTCTATATATCTCTATATATCTCTATATATCTCTATATATCTCTATATATCTCTATATATCTCTATATATCTCTATATATCTCTATATATCTCTATATATCTCTATATATCTCTATATATCTCTATATATCTCTATATATCTCTATATATCTCTATATATCTCTATATATCTCTATATATCTCTATATATCTCTATATATCTCTATATATCTCTATATATCTCTATATATCTCTATATCTATATCTCTATATA
>JAXIVJ010005390.1:0-74365 GCA_036785665.1 Chirona hameri | reverse complement strand
TTTTTAGAAGTTAACCCGCGCGGCGCTGGGGTCTCCAGCCGAACGCGCGGCGCTGGGGGGGGGGTAAATTTACCCCCCCCCTCGTATCTTCCGAACCAATAACCGCAGCGAGACGCGCAATACGGCGATCGCAAGCTCTCAACAAGAAGAATCGAATGCATACTCGAAATTCTTAAAATAAGGTCACATGTCAGGTCACGGTCAGGTCAAATGTAAAATGTAAGTATTTGAGTTCTTGGGCTATACTTTCCATCCAAAGCCTTATATTGCAACTATTATCTCACAAACTGCTCCAGAGTGTATAATGCATTTCCCGCATAAGCAAAAGTGAAATTGTAAGCAAAGGTCAAGGTCAAGGTCAGGTCACACAAGGTCACAGGTCTACGAAAGCCATGTGACACATGTATGGGTTATTTTACACGTATAATTCGATAGAAGCAGCCATTGTCACAGCCTCACACCATATAATCGTCCTCAGGTCAAGGTCAGGTCACAATAAGGTCAAAATTTGAAATTGATTAATCTAAATAAACATTGCATGTTTCTAGACTAGTTTTGTCTTCGAAATACAGTGGTGGCATTTATTTGTCTGTATCTGGTCAGTAAAAGCCAAAAAACGCAATTTAAAAAATAACGTCATGAGTTACTTGTTCTTAGAGAGCCATAAGTCAGTCAAAAATAAAGAAATTGCTTTAAAATTTGGTTTGAATATCGTTCATACTCGGTTCTCTAGTATATCTTCCGTTTTTTTGAAAATCTTCAAACAAAAAACTTTTGTGGAAATTCTTCCCCCAAAATCAGTTTTTTGCCTTTTTGGGGGTCAAAAACGAAAAATTTTGCAAATCCAAGATAGCCATGTCAAAGACAATGTTATTTCCCTTCTTTTGACTCCTTTTATTTGCAATTTGCAGTAACACGCTATTTGCTACGATTTTTCAAACATTTAACGTTTTTTCACCGAAAATGACATGGCATGACGTCACTAAAACGTCATTATCTGCCAAAAAAATTCACGAATTTAAAAAAAAAAAAATGGCAGAAGACGTAGAATTGATTGCACCATAAGCTACCGTAAGTTTCACTTTGATATCTGTCATAGTTGTCAAGTTATGGAGAAAATCCGGGAGGGGGGGGGGTAAAATTTACCCCCCAGCGCCGCGCGGGTTAAGTGAGGCTTTCGAGAAAACAAATATCCCCATCGTTTTCAGCAGCTTCATATTTTGCACTACAACCGGCGTATATTTGACAACTTCTAGAAAGGTGAAACATTCCCTTTAAACAGATAGATCAAACTCCGATATGTATAACTTTTATGAAACTGCAAAACAAGTTTCGCCATGATTGCATTTACGTATCTACCCTACAAAGAAGAACAAATTGCCAATGACACGAAAGCTTTGCGTGACAGAAAACCATTCAGTTACAGAGACTGCCATTCCTGTTAGCCAATCACAGATGTCGTGATTTCGCCTTCATTAATCACAACGATAATGAGAAAATAACAATTTCAAGTTCAAAAATTATATGAAAGCAACGAACCGAATAACAGCTAACATTTCTAGTTTGCCGTTCAGAAAGGAGGGTTTGGATCACACATTGTGATGGGGCGAAAATTTGAAATTGTCCGTCTTTCAGTGATCGCCGGTATGAACGGATATGCCGACTCCATTATCCATTGGTTGCTGGAGATCTTACCAGTTTATCTAAAACTCAAGCTGAGTTTGAGCGCTGCATTGACAGCGATGAGATTCGAGAGCAGGCTGAAACATTGTCAGAGTGCATTGAGGGAACTTCGCCGAATCAAAGCACAGCGTCAGAACTTTAGGTGGAGATGTAGCTTGCATTGGTCCGAGTATAAATAGTTCCGGGAAATCCTGGATGGTTGTAATCATACATGAATGATAGAAAATACAGTGACGTCTCTTCCTATGACCACCGCTGACGGTCCGAATACGCAATAAGCAGATATAATCAAACAAACCAGCCGCTCGTGACCAAGATGCCAATCAGTGACAGCAGGCATGTGTCTCCAGTCGCCGGTAGCCGGGGAACATCGATGGATACTGGTCAAACGTAAGGCAGTGGTCAATAGTGAATGGTCGTAATTAGCTGCCAGAATGAAGCAGGCCCCCGGCCAAGACCAGCGGGGAACGGACGGATGAATTATTCACACCGAGTAGCGTACAAATTAGCCGTGTCCGCCAGCCGAGGATGAATATAACCCGACATCTGAGGATGACGGCAGTCCCACTGCTGAGTCTGTGTGTGGCAGACTGGCAGACAGACCGACTGGCAGTCTGTAATAGACTGATAGTGGCAGTCTGTAACAGACTGCAATACACATCACGTGTACCTGGCCTACGTCGCAGGTCTTTAGACATGCAGAAAAATGCAGAAAAAGGTACACCCTAGCATAACCAGCAAAAGCAATATGAAAAACATCATGCCCACCTTTGGCTTCCAATGGTAACGGTACTTCAATCGCCGGTCATTCACAGATGTGAACGGTCAAAGGTCGGAGGTAATATGGCGCAGAGTCTTTCTCGAGAACATTATTTCATTCATCAGGCATTTCGGAGCTCATTTAACAGCGTTGAGGAACGTGGAAAAGTAACACTAACTTTGTTTTAGTTCATTTTGTTTCATTTTATTCCATAGTATTGACAAAGTGTTTTGGCAGAAAGCACCAATTGTCTGAAACGAGATCGTCAGGTCCTTAGACAATTTGTCCGTACGATATGACAACAAGCTGGTTTAAAATGGTCTGAAAGCATTAACATCATTTATTATCCTTGATTACTTTTCTCCCAAAAGTACTGCAATGTGTGATGGCGTTGAATTCATATCGAACGCAGTTGCCTTTTTCTATTTCGAACACTCTATGCATCTTCTACCATTCCACCATTTCCACCATTCCACCATTTCCACCATTCCACCATTTCCACCATTCCACCATTTCCACCATTCCACCATTTCCACCATTTCCAACACTTCCACCATTTCACCATTTCCATTATTCCGCCACCCTTTCCACCATTCGTTTTGTTCAGTTTATTTTGTGATACTATGCAAAGTATGTACAATTTAAACTTTCCCTTCTGTCTTTTCTTTCAGCCTTCCCCATAAAATATGGCGTGATAACCCCACAATGACATCATCCCGATCTCATGCATACCCTCACCAAAACCTCTGCCAGCCGGCGCCCGCCCCCCCTCCCACCCTCCTCCAGCCACACTCCCACGACAACAGGGTCGTCCGGACGACGCGCTGCGTAGATGGATCTAATGAATTCCCGATGAGGTGGTGCGGCGCTGGAAACTAATGAGGAGCCGCTTCTGCTGAGCACGCGGCCGCGCGGGGCACGCAGGCAGAACAATAATTCAATTATGTCGGCCTCATCCTGTCACCGCGGCCACGCCCCCCACCCCCACCGGCGGCTGACAGTGAGGGGGGGGGGGCTGAAAGGGGTGGAGGAATAACCTGGCCACAACTTTCCCGCACGTGCCTAGTGACGGGCGGGGATGGGGCGACCAGCGCACGGACTGAACACGCAAAGATCAAACAATCCGACCCAAACCAGCCGACTAATTGAATTGAATAAAAACATATGTTACGAAAGTAGACAGCATGCCGGTGGCGTGCGCGGCGTAGCGTGGCACGAAACAGCTCAGCTGCCTGTCGCTAGGCAGAAGTTTTTTTGGGGTTAGTTTCGGAGCTGTCTTTCTTCCGGGAACACTAGGCGTGCCGTGCACCAGTGCCCTGTCCCGTCTCCATCACCCCAAACGTCCTTGGCCCAAAATTAAGACCTCAGTATAGTTGTGCCTTGGTGCTCGCGTGACCCCGTGTCGGGAGTTGCCAGCGCTAAGGACCCACCCAAACGCTCGAGAGGTGTGTAAACCATGGAGCTGTTTGTGGATCTCCCGTGTTTCGCCATCATTCGAGGAGCTGTGAAAGACGCTATGCTGCCTTTGTCTAGTCGGGCGCAGACGTTTTCTACACCATTGCAGATACAATGCATGTGTGGGATGAGATATCGGATGCAGGTTAATGATGGTTAACGATAAGAGTTTGTCAACTTGGCTGTTACGCTGATTAGGATATCTCCTTGGATTTAATCGTTCTGATGAGGCTTTAAAATAACATTTCGACGCTGACGCTTTGTGGTCGGTTGTTTATGAGGAAATTTAATAGCACGGCTTTTGTTTATGTCCTGTTTTCTTTATCTCTGTAAGCCTCCTATGGACATTGCGGGTACTTCATGATCTTAATTTATTCCTAACCTCCATATAAGCGGTTTAACTCTTACCATGAGACGCTGAAGACCTGTTTTGCGAGGTGCTCAACAGCTTTTACATCCGTCCACAAATCCCGAGACATCAGCCTTTCTTTGCACTCTCCTTCTGAATGTTGGGGTCCTTCATGATGGGGTCATCATGTCAGCGGACTTGAAGCATTGGAGCTGCGTAATATTATACGCCACTGTCACCTGTGGTGATTTCTTAGTTGGCTAGAACATTTCGTAGGTCAGTCCAAAAACGGATAAATTGCCCGCTGGACGCCACACGTGAAGGAAATGACTCTTAAAGGAAATAGTTCACCTTCATCAATGGGGTTTTGAACTGAAATAGCAGTTGTGTAGCCCGTGTTGAGAAATCCTTATCTGCAACTTTTCTTGACTGAAAAGATTCTCCAGCCGGAGGTATTTGACTTTTTGGCGAAGGAATGCTGCGCATATATGATATACCGTACCGTCTAAAAGTGCCAGCACTGTATGGAGCATGCGCAGACCCATAACGCACGCCATACAATTAATAATTGACGACCTTCTGTCTTGAATTGGCGCGATGTAGGACCATTTTTGAGAAGACAAAAACTGTATTAAAAATATAATACAATCGTGTTCTGAAAAACTTTCCGAAGGTGAACTATTTCCTTTAAAGCCCAATGCTCATCCGGTATGTCAAGTCGATAGTCAAACTACCCTGACGAGTAATCACCGCAAAAGTGAAAGTAGGTGAACCTCTCAAACTCGGTGCTAATTCATGAGGAGGATGCCCCTTCATTTCCGACCGGTCTCACTTTTACTTCCTGCACTTCTTGTAGCGAGTAAATTAGTCAGATTTGTGCTGCCTTCCACATTAGTACGTGGCTATTGAGTATTTGATACGGGCAGTTCGGTATTAATAACCCAGCATATCGCCACGCAATCAGTAAGCTCTTTGACCGCCGAATGGCCATTAAATTAGCGACAACGGCGTCAAACGCATTCACTTGACTTCAACGCCGGCACTAAATATGTCAAGCTTTTTAATCTACCAGTCTTAGCGCAGTTAATTTTCCATCCATTATGCACACAAATCAGCCGAAGTATCCGGTGGAAGCAATTTACCCGTGTTTCAAACACGGGTCACTCACATAGCTTTCACCACACAGGCGCTCACGTCTGATGGTGGGTTACCAGATGGTAGGTTACCAGACGAGTAATGGTGACCTCATATGAAGCCTGCCAGCTTGAAGCGGTGATTAAGAACAGCAATCGCTGGTTATATACTTCTTCCGCTCTTCTGGCACCGTAACAACCAGCTATGTAGTCGACATCCAAGCGTAGTTTGCGCCACTTTGCCACAACAATGGCTAGTAATCTCTGTAGTAAATCAACCGGAATATATACATTATTACGAGCGAGCGCGAAGCGCTCGCTCGTCCTTCCGTGGTGTATGGAGACAAAAATATGATTATGAGCGGCCCGGCCCGACCCGACCCGACCCGATCCGATCCGACCCGACCCGACCCGACCCGTGGCGACGCTTTTGAGAAGCTCATATCTCTGGAACCGCATGTCCGATTGACAAGCAGACTTCTTTGCTGAGCACCCCCATCTAACCTACCCTGTTTGAGACCGGTGCCGATTCATGTGGGTGACTACCACTGCGCGTGGCGCGTGCCGCGTGAGGGGGTGTTAAAAGTATTTTCTCGCAATAACTCCGCGACGGCTGGGCAGATTATGTGCAAATTTCGTGTGTGGTTAGGGACCCCTCAGCCGCCACTTTCACACTACTCAGGGGTGGGGTGACTGCACGTGCGCACGTACACACCCGTATTCTATATCTCAGGAACGGCTGAGCCGATTGTGTTCAAATTTGGTGTGTGGTTAGGGACCTCTCATCCGCCAGTTTCCCACAAGTCAGGGGTGGGTGGCTCTGCACGTACGCACGTGCACACCCCTATTATCTATCGCAGGAACGGCTGAGCCGATTGTGTTTGAATTTGGTGCGTGGTTAGGGACCTCTCAGTTGCTGCCTTTCCACAAGTCAGGGGTGGGGTGGCTTTGCACGTGCGCACGTGCACACCCCTATTCTATATCCCTGGAACGGCTGAGCCGATTGTGTTCAAATTTGGTGTGTGGTTAGAGACCTCTCAGCCCCCACTTTCCCACAAGTCAAAGGTGGGTGCCTCTGCACGTGCGCACCCTTTTTTGTATCTCAGAAACTACTTGCCCGATCGAGTTTAAATTCCCCATACATTTCCTTCGCGCTCGTTCGTTGATCGCCAACTACGGCGCCTTACTGGTACATACATATCTAAACATTTTAAGTTTTTTTTTTAGTCCGAATGTTTTTGTATGGATGGATTTCCGAGGTCAGGACCCACACTAAGCAGAGCTTGTTGCGCAGGTCCTGACCTCACCACCCGATCGCGCAATTCCTGTTGGCCGGTAGAATTTAGAGACGAAAGTTGTACGTGCCCGACACACCTGGACACGGTCCGCCCCGCTCACTGACGTCACCTGACCTTGAGTGCGACCGCTGCCACCGGCCACAGGCCACCCCAGTCAGGAGCAAATAGCGAGCCGATTGCCGATTGCCGAGCTGATTGCCGATTGAGAGATGCAGTGATAAGCTGTAAATAAATGTATTATTTATAATTACTCTCAACACTGACATGGGAGCCGGAGCGGTCACAGGTGGAGAGACTAGAGAGGGCGACATTTTGAACGGCGCGTGACCTTACAGTTAAGACACTCTAAACTATATGTCAGGCCCACAATTCTTGTTTCTGTCCGGAACATGTGTGACGCTATACCCCGAATTCTGTCTGGTGAGAAATTAATGCCCTTCTGCTGTTGCTGTAGCACCACGGACTAGAAACGACATTTCATGAAGCAGAAACGAAGAGTTTAATAATACATGTTTTGTAGGCTTTTGCTTCCTGCTTGCACTACGAAACTAATAAACACAGATAAGCAGGGTTCTAGCATGGAAATATAGTGATAGATAGTTTAAGTATCAGACAAATGTATCTGATTGTATTATGTTCTATCCCAACTACAGTTTTCCCAGCGTAATGTCAGACTGCCGGAAATCTTCACCACGTGTTCGAACTCAATGTCTTACTTTGGGTTCTCTAATGGGATGATTGTCACGAATCAGATACAATCAGATAAAACGACAGACTATTGCATGCTTAAAACGACTATCGAATATTGAAGTGGATACCGCTATGTCGACCCCACGTGCTTTCGAATATTGACAGACTTAACCCGCACCGTAGGGGGGGGGGGGGGGGTAGACACCCCCACTCCCTCAGGTTTTTGGCACAGCTGTTTGGGCATCAATTGACCACATTATGCTTTTTTTGTTAATACTTCGGGTCATCTCAAGTCCGGTCACCAGACCAGGTCACGTGTCCCCCAACTCCAAAAAAACTTTTGGTAGTACCACAGTCACAGTTTTTGGATGATCGGTTTTACACTTACAGGATTTCATAAGGTCATATATATCTACAATTCGTTTATCTTGGATTTTGTATATCAGCGACCTGAGATCGGGTCAATTTCGTGACCTCCCCATTATAAGTCAATGGGGGAATATTCAAATGCTTCCTATTCCAAGGATACGCAAGATATCAGTATAATTCCTTCTGGAGCATGTTATTATAGGCCATTATTGATGACCTAGGTGCCATTTTTGTTCAGTGACCCTACAGGGTCAGCCGAGGTCATCCGAGGTCACCAACAGTTGTATGGAAATAACTCTCGACATAATGACGATATAGAAGTGAAATTGACACCAATGTGTTTGCCTCGTCGAGACAAGTCTTTCCATATGCAACATGACCTACTTGGGTCACCACTTGACCTTGTCCTGAGGTATTTTTTTTTGTAAGTTGACCTAACCTGGTCAACACTAATATGAGTCGAAGCGCCTTGACAAGACAAACACGATGGCATCAAAAGTATCGCCTTGTCCTTATTAGGTAAAAAGCTATTCGTGAAAAAACTTTTTGTCAAAAATAGCCTTTTTGATATTTGATAAGCTCTGGAGCCTCTCAACTATTTCCCTGAGCTCAAATGTCAGGACACCTTGTCGATTGCCTGTTTCAAGAGCTTTCCACTGATCTTTTCTGTTTGTTTCTAGCTATCATAGTTCCTGTGATATTTCTGGTTTTCTGGAGCAAAGTCCTAAAACTGGAAAATTTGACCTTTGATGACTTCTGGTGACCTCAATATTGGCTTTAGGAAAACAATATCTGAAATAGTTTCTAATGTGCTTGTCGAGAGCTTTCGGACGTTTTTTCTGCGTTTTTTCTAGCCCTTTTAGTTTGGAGTTAGAGGGGAGTGTCTAACCACTCCCCCCCCCCCCGGCACGGCGAAGGTGGCGCCGAGCATCGGCACGGCGGGGGTTAACCCTCACCAGTGTAGGGGGAGGGGTGGATGCCACCCCCTCAATTTTTCGGGAATAACTCGCGTAAATATCAACCGATTGCGATGAAAATTTCAGTAACCTTCTTGTGTACACTGCCCATACCGGATGATATCGCAAACACCGACTTAAACAAGCCCTAAGGACTACTTATGATTTGTAATCGTCCTCAAAAGCTTACCCAAGCAGCGCAAATACAAAAAAGCAATCATTTAATTCATTTTTCATAAGAATCTGAAAACTGTTTACGATTTCTGCGCACCACTATATATATGGATTATGGAAGCGTTTGTTCCAGTTAACTGCATCTGACCAACCGTCAGCTGACGCTATTGCAACAATCGGATGAGGCGGCAATGCACTTATACATTGTGGTTCCTATTAACTACATGAAACGAATCTGGCGCATCTGGCGCACTTGAGTTGTTGCCACAAAAAAACTCGGTCGGAAACAAAATCCCTTCGGAATTAATCTTATCCCTTCGGAATTAATATTTTCTTTTATCCAATTATTGGGCTTAAATCTGGCATAATAAGACATGAAATGTTTTCTGACATTACAAATTTCGACAGAATGATTAAGCAAAAAATCTCACTATTTACAATTGTTGCACAACGCTGCAATTAATTGATTTTGGTGCGTAGTGGTGAGCGACTCGTCAAGGTCATTGGCTGGTATGATGAACGATGATATTGGGCGACTGGGCGCGAATTTCGAAAAACGGACTTCATAGTATTGATCAGATGCGATTGCTCTTTAACATATCAAATTTACTTTAAAGAGACAGTGTCCCTGTATTTTACCGATACACACCAAACACACTATATTGGCCTGCGAGGTGACACTATCCCTTTAACTGGACTGGTAGTGTTGGTTGGGGGGGGGGGAGGCGACTGCACAGGAGTCAGCTCCTGACCCTCAGACTGGTACTGCAGTTGAATTACTCCACCGCCACCGTTGGCCATGACACCGGCGGCCGCGTCACCGGCCGCCGGTGCAGTACCGTACGGTCTCTGAAGGTCTGAAGGGCCGACACGTCTGCCGCAGTCGCCGCTGCTGCTGCTGCTTGCCGCCGGCAGGGGATGTGCTAATGATATACAGCTGGGAGAAGCGGTGGATTATTCTAAAAGAGAATGAAAATAGGAAGAGAGGGAGAAAAGATGGAGAGATGGAGAGTGAAGCAGAGGAGAAGAAAAAGGAAGACAGCTAATGGCATATGTGTTCCAATGTCACTGTGATTGCATTAACTGCGTCAAAATTCATTTATAAAAGGAAACTATTTCCATATCCACTTATTTTATCGTTCATATGCCTCAGAGTACTTGTAATATGCACACATTCGCTCATTTAACCACGGCTTCTCCTGATCTTTCTGCATTCCAAACGGGCAGAATTCTTCTTCAAATATCAAGCTGTCGAGCGGCCTGCTCAAGGATGGACTGCCGGCGGAAAATCTGTCTTCTAGCAGACGAGCTGAGCTGCATCTGACGCGGCCGGAAACGCTGATTGCGCATCAGAGCTTTCCGGGAAACCATAATGGGCTTCCGGAAGAAATTGCATTGATATAGAAGGGAGTGGAGATTCCTGCCCGTAAGCAAATAGGCGATGTTTTCGAAAACGTTTCTCGTGTTTTTCCTGGCAGAAAAAGAGGCCACATGGACGAGGAACGCTGACTGACGATATCTAGTCCGATGTCAACGTCAACAGACGGATGCTTGCAAGCTTTCAGGCAATCTGGGAGCCCTTGTATAAATATAAAATATGTTATCATGGCGTCAACAGTCAATACGGTTTGCAGGGGCAAATACGAACTATATGTGACCAGAGGCGCAGCCAGAGGGGGGGGGGGCAAGGGGGCAATTGCCCCCCCCCCTTACAGGTCACAAGGGGCCCCACCGAGATTGCCCCAGATACCATTTGCATTAGCTAAATTACTTTCAAAAAGCCACAGAGGAGCCCTCAAACCAGGCAAGGGTCACTCTGGTGCATGTCAAGGGCCCTCAGAGACACTGAAGGGCTTTCGAAGCCAGCCCAGGGGCCTCTTGGACATGTCCAGGGCCCATTGAGCCCACCCGCGGCCCAAAAACTATCCAGGGACCTCTCGAGCATGTCCAGGGGCCCATTAAGCCCACTTAAGGGCGCAAAAAACCTGTCCAGGGACTTTTCGAACATGCCCAGGGGATCATCGAGCCTATTCAGAGGTCCCAAAAACCTGCCCAGGGGCCTCTAGAACATGTCCACTTGTCCAGGGGCCAATTAAGCACACCCAGGGCCCAAAACAACTGCCCAGAGGCCCCTCGATCATGTCTGAGGGACCATTGAGTATGTTCAGGGGCCTCTCGAGCCTGCCCAGGGGCCATTAGAGTCTGTTTAGGGGCCTCTCGAACCTGTCCAGGGGCTATTAGAGTCTTCCCGCTTCCCAGGGGTCCATCGAGTCTGTTCAGGTGCTTCTCGAACCTGCCCAGTGGCCATTAGAGCATGCCCAGGGGCCTCGAGCTTGCCCAGGGGCTTATTGAGTCTGTTCAAGGGCATCTTGAACCTGCCTAGGGGCCATTATAGTATGTTCAGGGGCCTCTTGAGCTTTCCCAATGGTCCATTGATCCTGTTCAGGGGCCTCTCGAACCTGCCCAGGGGCTATTAGAGTCTGTTCAGGAGCCTCTCGGCTTGTCGGGGGCCATTGAATCTGTTCAGCAGCCTCTCGAGCTTATCCAGAGGGCCATTGAGTCCATGTGAACGGGGCCCTCGAGCCTGCCCAGGGGCTGCTAGCCGTCGCCTGGAGCGCCTGCTATAGCTGGAGCGCCTGCTACCCGTGGTCGACGCGGTCATAATGAGTGCTAATGTGCTGTATTCTGACCCACCTGTGCAATGTTTTCTTGAGTTTACAAATGGTAATTTGATCAATCTGCTGAGTGTTTTTTTCGGGGGGTGCTCGGGGTGGGTGGATGGGGGGGTGGTAGTGCAAAACAAAATAACAATTTACCTCTCAGGAGAGGGTGTACTGCAACATTTGCCAGCCAGAGGCGTCACCGACGGGAGGGTCGGATGGGGGGAGGTCTGGACCCCCACACACTCTTAGAAGGCAGGGGAGGTCGACCCCCACTTTTACTGGGAAAATTAACGATGTATCGTAAAATTGTCTGGAGCAGTCGAAATCCAGATAAAAAATGGACAATTTCGCGCCCCTTCGCGGCATGACACAAGTTTCGCAATTGCTTATACAAATTTGGAAAATGGGGAAATTAATTTAATTAAGTCTGGTAGAAGCTCTCCTTGGCGTTAATTGCTGGCCCATGGCCCATTTCCTTCATAAAATATTCACTTTCAAGCAGGCTACATGTTAAGCTAGTCTGCCGAGTTTAAAAAAAAAGCGACGCGAACGCAAAGACGAGAAGATCGGCACCCGGAAGCTGCTCCAGCGGTGCCCAATTTTCTGGACCGAAGAGCTAATAGTGGGAATAGCCAGAACCATCTCCCCAAGCCATCTTCCCCAGGCTCCTTCAGATCCGCAAGGACCATTTATACGCGGGAAAGTCGTTCTACCTCTTGCTGCTTTCAAACCATTCGCACTGTTACCAGTTGTTTGTTACAGTTCGGTACATATGTAAATGTATACAGTTATTATTATGGTATGTACTATTGAGCGCTGATTGCCACCGGTCATCGTGATTTACTATCCGAGGCTAATGTATCTGCAAAACTACCTTCATTTCAATATTTTTAATCATACCGAGATGTGCAACCAGGAAAAGAGGTGGCCTATCTTAGCTCCACTCACGGTCTGGTTCCAATAATAAAATGTCGTTTTCCAGGACCTAAAATTTACATTTTCACGCCGTTTCGCGGCGTCACATCGGTGGCCATCGTCATAACCAAGCCATAGTCATCGTCTTCGGTTCGTCGTAACGCTGAATTGTATGAATATAATTCTTTGCTTCTTATCCTATACAAGGCCCACCGCCTATATTGCTGGGTTTTATCAGGCAAACCCGTACAAATTGCGCGCCGCTTCCTAACAAGTACCTACCTAATAACATGCACATCCACATACAAAATGCTGCAAAGCCTTAAATACACGTATATAAATGGGGGTACATTTTTTCGTATATAAATGGGGGTACGTCATTTCAGCCCCCCCCCCCCACTCAAAAGCTGACCGCCCACCTGCTGTCAGCTAGATAAGTTTTCTCTCCTGTACGTAAAAATACAAATTAGTAATGCGCTCAGTACAATGCCTACTGAGGGTCCAGGTCCAATCCAGCTCATCAAAAGTTGACGAAGGGAATTGTTAAAAAGGGGGTTTCACAAAATAAAATGGCCGAAATCCGTCGAGTTTTTCATATCCAGTGACATTTTGTGTTGGAGGGGGAGGGGGGCTCCCCCAGAGCTTGCCCCCCTCTTCTGAAGGTCTGGCTGCGCCCCTGTATGTGACTGATACGAAATTATCTTACAGTTTCCTTTTCTCTCCAATGAAGCCATTTAATGAGTACCATATACGACACATCAGCTTGAGCGTTTACTCGGAAAGTACGTTCAGTTGAATCTGGTTACTCCTTTCTGATTGAATCTGGTTACTCCTTTCTGATTGAATCTGGTTGCTCCTTTCTGATTGAATCTGGTTACGTTAAGTTGAATCTGGTTACTCCTTTCTGATTGAATCTGGTTACTCCTTTCTGATTGAATCTGGTTACTCCTTTCTGATTGAATCTGGTTACGTTAAGTTGAATCTGGTTACTCCTTTCTGGTTGAATCTGGTTACGTTAAGTTGAATCTGGTCACTCCTTTCTGGTTGAATCTGGTTACGTTAAGTTGAATCTGGTCACTCCTTTCTGGTTGAATCTGGTTACGTTAAGTTGAATCTGGTTACTCCTTTCTGATTGAATCTGGTTGCTCCTTTCTGATTGAATCTGGTTACTCCTTTCTGATTGAATCTGGTTACTCCTTTCTGATTGAATCTGGTTACGTTAAGTTGAATCTGGTTACTCCTTTCTGGTTGAATCTGGTTACGTTAAGTTGAATCTGGTCACTCCTTTCTGGTTGAATCTGGTTACGTTAAGTTGAATCTGGTTACTCCTTTCTGGTTGAATCTGGTTACGTTAAGTTGAATCTGGTTACTCCTTTTTCAGACGCTCACGCCTGTTCATATGTGAGCATCAGGGTCACATTCTATGAAGAGAGACACAGAAGTCATGCATCTTCGATTTCTTTGAAAATGTAATTAAACCAAAGCGATCATGTAAAGGAATTAGCTTCACACGAGTGTATCTGCTGAAGTCTTCCGATGTGTCTTATGTCCTCTCTTGTGTGGGATAAATATGCTTACCCATAGTAACAGCAGATACCTGAAATTTCGCCACGCAGAACCTTAAATGGTATCGCCCCTTTCTATTCGTACTTTATTTCTTCTTGTATTTTTCGCGTCGAAACTGTATCCTAGGCCCACGCTTACTTCCCGTTCAGCTCTGAGTGTGCTCTGAGTGTGCTCTGAGTGTGCTCTGAGTGTGCTCTGAGTCAGCTCTGAGTCAGCTCTGAGCCAGCTCTGAGTCAGCTCTGAGTGTGCTCTGAGTATGTTCTGAGTGTGCTCTGAGTGTGCTCTGAGTGTGCTCTGAGTTTGCTCTGAGTGTGCTCTGAGTGTGCTCTGAGTTTGATCTGAGTGTGCTCTGAGTATGCTCTGAGTGTGCTCTGAGTGTGCTCTGAGTGTGCTCTGAGTGTGCTCTGAGTGTGCTCTGAGTATACTCTGAGTGTGCTCTGAGTGTGCTCTGAGTGTGCTCTGAGTGTGCCCCAGGGACCAGGAGTACTCGACCCGATGATACCCAATGTATCCCCAAGAGCTAACTCTGGAAAAGTTCAGTTCGGATTTTTCTTCCGCACAGGCTTCCATAAAGAATGGCCATACAGCAAACTGGACACCGGTTGGTCTAAGTTTCTCCTGTAAGAACTGCCTCACGGTCAGGGTCATTTCTAGCAATGTCACAATTAGTTTGACATTCGTCTAATACACCTTGACCTTGACGCTGGAACATTGCTGATCAGACACGGTTGTAAATTGTCTGATAGCCGTCCCGCAGTTTCCATCAGCTGGCTAGCCATACGTCTCAGCTTTGATTAAGCTCCGATCACAGCTCACGTCCTCTGGCAGGCCACCGCCACTGCCGTTCTATCGCGTACACGCTTCATTGCACTTCCATCACATCGCCAGCCACACAAACTGGCACGGCGCGAACGCCGGACAGCGCCAGATTCGCCGCAGCGCTGCCAGAGGCGGCGCTGCGGCGCAGGCAGGATTGACGTCACGCAGAGGGAATTGTGCGCGAATAAATCGGACACGGGCGAATTTCAGTTTCATTCTGCCGAGTACTGATACGCTTTCCAGTTCTGGTGGCGTCAATTTGAACCTGATAACTTAACAGACTGGTTATTGATTGGGAACTTTTGTTGTGGAACGATTCAATCACGATTCATTTTAGAACCTGAATGATTCAATCACCGTTTGATTCATGGATACAATTTTGAGAATTGATGCTTTCCGATTCGAAGAATAAACACAATATTTCAATCGATTCACGTTTGATTCAACATGTAAATATATATATGTTGAATTTGTCAAATCAATAACAATGGAAGCATACATACATATGCTTATACATGCCATGCATGATTATACACGAAGATTAAACATACATGCTTACATACATGATTATACATACATTTTTCATACATATTTTATAGATACATGAAGTATATATCAACATGAAAACATTGTTACAGCAATAATATTTCATTATAAATAAATGCAACCACTGGGACTGCATTGTATTTGCACAATTTACCATGTGCACTTGAATCGTTAAGAATCGTTAAATATTTTGATTCAATCAGCCATGATTCCATGCGGGTTTCGATTAAATCACGATTCATTAATAAAAAGATCTGGTGGTGAATCGATTATTTTTGTATTCAAGGAATTTTGATTGAGTGATTCCAATCGATTCAATCCTAGTCGAATCAATAACCAGTCTGGATAACTGCTGCGGGTGGAGACAGACCCTCTTTAGGCGCCGCAGTGCTGTGCGCACGCCAGGTTCCGCGAAATAGCGCAGCTCTAAATAGCCAATGTCTCTGTGAATGCCGACCGCTCGTGCTGGACCGGAAGGACTCGTCCCACTTCAATGTCGACCTCCAGCGCTTTATTATGCTCAACGGGCGGGCTAGTTTACATGTTGATCAGGGTTTCGTGCAGTCTTATCTTAGCGAGTCGCGGAGTGTCTGTAGTCGTCTGCTTGACGACGTCCGGAGGACTTCGGGACGCCGACGCGCATTCAATTCGACGTTATTGGATCACGGATTTGCATGTCAAAGACAGCGGAGAAATTCGTCAACATGCTGTTTTGTGGCCAGTCGGAAAGGGTGAACTCCGGGAAAGAAATTAAAATAGTGCCCACGTTTGGTCCAAAACAGTACTGTTGTTGTACATTAAAAGAGACAATAAATAGCACACAAATATTACCAAAAACAGCACCGTGTCAGAAAGGACATGAGTATTTTCGTTGTTGTGGTTCTACTATGAAACATTTTAAGTTAAACCAAACTGTACATCTGTAGAATGGGAGTTTCAATTAGCCACCAGCGCTACATGATACCAGATGTTTTCCCAGTTTGCTTCACACATGCCGTGCTATCTCTTTCTTTCCCCAACTTCTTTCACGCCTCATTCCGGCCCCAAACCAGCTCTGCTCCCCCAGGTCCCAGCTCTCCCGTCAAAACAAGTCTACACGGAGCCTTCCCACATCTCAAACAGTCCATTTGCCACTGAGAGTGCCTGGCTGGCTCGTCTGCAGGGTCTGAGGGTTTACCGAACACTTCACTCGGTCCCAGACGCCCTCCAACAGTCAGTGGGCCGTCGCGCCATCAGCGGAACGCGCCCCGTTCAACTGTTGCCTCCTCTGCTGACCGCGGCACCCGGCGGCGGGCGGCGGGCGGCGGGCGGCGGGCGGCGGTGACGTCGACGGCGGGCGGTGGCGGTGGTGTTAGAGGGGTGTGATGTACTCTCCCAGCGAGCTCCACTAACCACTACCATTATCCCATTGATGGCAGCGCCCGCCAACAGAAGCTGCTGTTCCCTGAAGCGCCCCAGACGAGCTTACAGG
This sequence comes from Chirona hameri, assembly GCA_036785665.1. NCBI lineage: Eukaryota > Metazoa > Arthropoda > Thecostraca > Balanomorpha > Balanidae > Chirona > Chirona hameri. The sequence goes on along the minus strand of JAXIVJ010005390.1, from coordinate 57,518 downwards.
TCGCCGTAAAATGTGGTGAGATGTTGTGGGTCGACGCCGAAAGGCTGCTAAGTATTGGAGTGATTATTTTGTTTTCAACATGGTCGACGTGCGAGAGAACAGGCTGTCCGCGGTAAAATGGATTAGTGCCGGCTCAGCTTGGGTTAAGAGGGAGTGCAGCATAGTGTTTTTTTAAGCTTTCGTTCTGCTTTTTGTGAAGCGTGTAATTTTGCATCCCTTGGCTACTAATTCTATTTGGTTTTAGTCTTGAATTTACCGAGCTATTTTTCGTATTAATCGATTAAGCTACTTTTAGCAAAAACACATTAAGCTGTTACCCGATCCATGATGCCGGTTAAAGGAAATAGTTCACCTTCAACATGGGATTTTTAACTGAAATAGCAGTTTTGTAGCCCGTGTTGAGAAATCCTTATCTGCAACTTTTCTTGGTTGAAAAGACTCTCCAGCCGAAGATATTTGATTTTGTGGCGAAGGAATGCGGCCCATATATGATATACCGTACCGTCTGAAAGTGCCAGCACTGCATAGAGCATGCGCAGACCAATAACGCACACCATAAAATTAATAATTTACGACCTTCTATCCTGAATTGGCGCGATGTAGGTTCCGAAGGTGAACTACTTTAATGAGCTGCTCAAAATACCGTTAGTACTTAATAACACTCTGTTAAGTATAGTTAGCTGTTCTTTGCGAACAGCGAAATATACCATTACCTGACAAGACAAATATTGATATGCCAACAGTTTACTTAGCTATTTTATAGAGACCTTTCCACTTTGTCCATTTAACTCACTGTGAAGTTATGGACTTTGAAAATGAGGCTGAGTAGAACCACTTCACCGTCACACAGCGGCAACCCGACCGAAACTCACTGTCTCTTTACGAGGGCCAGGGGACACTAAATCACACAACGGGTGGCGCCGATTGTCAAACTCTGTGATGATCCAGATCAGAAAGTTTACCAAAGGACTGAATGCCAAACGGTCCAGAAATGTTGCCGCATTTTCGGAGAAGCGTCAGACAGCGAAGATTGAAGGCTAAAGACGAATCAGATAACTTCCGTCGTGAAAATGAAGACCGCATCGTCTAGAAGACCTCTCATCACATATGACATGATGCTAAACGCGGTTAAATCCATGACGATTTCGACTGGCGTGAACGAGTTAGGTGCGAACCGATGAAGTGCCAAAACCCTGCCCCAGCATGCTACTGACAGCTAGCCTGCGCGCTTGGCTGCCCGCACCGACTCGACGCGCTTCCTGATTATAAATTCGTCCGCCTCACCGACCACGCCCTGGGGCAGAAAACACGGGTCACCAACGTTCACCTGGGATGTTTACCCGATCGGGAACTTCAAACCAACCCAGCCATTAATCACGTGGTAAACGCCCGTTACCCGGCCACTGGGCGGTAAACAGTGGCGCACCCGCCAAATAAACAGTTCATATCGCCCAAACATGCGCCGGTTTAGCAGGAAAACGAGCCAGATTGTCGCACGCGCTGGGGCGGCGACGCGGCCGTCCGCGCGGACCACCCCGAAGTCCAAACAAGCAGCCGTTCTCTAATGGAACACCCGCGTTGGTGCAGGAGTCGGAGTCGGAGTCGGAGTCGGAGTCGGAGTCGGGCGCCGTTCAGCCCACACACAACGTCGGAGGTCACGCCTGACGTGTCCGCGCTGCATCGGCCGAACCGACGACCGTCTGTTGTTCTTCCGGTGACGCCGCGGCGCCTCTAGCTGACGGCTGGCGACTTGGCAGCCAGCCAGTGCTCATCTCATTGGCTCGACGTTGTCTGGTCGTGTACGTCCACAGGTCGGGACGTTTCCCCGCCTGTGTTTATATTCGCGTCCTGATTATTTTCAATCAGCGCCCACGCATGCTAATCATAGCCAGCGGCGCCGACGCCACAGCGGTAGGTTGGGAGCACGACACGTGACCTGAGACAGGAGACGGGAGATGTTTGTCTTCGATGCGACCAATCAGCGACGGGAAATCGTCTCGTCTCGCGTCCGCCGACGCAGCGAGCTGCGTGTGTGTGTTGACTCGACCCATATTTTTAGCCGACGCGCAGGTCGCGGCTGGTCGGCTGAGAGGACAGGAAGCGCGCTCGTGAGCGGCAGGGGGGGAGGGGGCAGTGATCGGCTGCGCTCTGGCCTCAGTCACTGACGAATCCAGATCGGGCAAATGTTTTGGAGTTTGGCAGTTGGTCTGCAGGAGGGAAAGTTAAACAAATCCGACACAATACCCAAAACTCAGATTTCACCTGCTTGTGAACTGATTTAAGGCCACATTGCGGGAGTAAATTTTTTTATAATATTGTGTTTAAAATCTGCAACTGTACTATTTTCGGACGATTTAATTTATTTTGGGGGGTCATGGCCCAGTGGCTTCCCTTGGATTGGTCCCTGATCTAAGCGAGGCGACACCGCGGGGTCGGCGGAGGAGCAGGGATGGGCAGGGGGAGCGGTGGGGGTGGTTCGCGAGGTCTGCCACATTTATATTCACATCTGGCCGGCTTATATTTGCGTCTGTTGACGCAGCGTCCGGGCGATGACGGCATCGCTCACAGCTCGACTCCAATACGTCACGGTGGGGCGCGACGGCCCGGACGACCCGGACGGCCCGGACGACCCGGACGGCTCGGACGGCCCGGACGGCCCGGACGGCCCGGACGGCCCGGACGGCCCGGACGGCCACGCTGTGGCGAGAACTTAGTGAGATGACTTCGGTGACAATACGGGGGACCTTGTGCGAGATGGGTGTCGTGGCTTTGACATGGTTCGGGTTTCCTCCAGGGAAACCGTGGGGTTCGCGCTTGGATTCAAGCCGCTAGACTAGAGCGTATCGATCCAATGCCCGGTTTGAAAGCCTGCTGATGGTTAAATTCGATATAAAATGCAAATTCGTATCTGCCTTTGCCGGTGCGTCCTCAAATTGATACTTCCATTGAATGACTAGTTATCAGTTTTGGCGTGAGATATATGATCCTAAAACTTTCACAGTTAACAACACAGCTAGAGCACATAGTATGACGTCATTGTTTGCGTCACTCTCAATCCATCACCGACTAAGCGTGTCGGTCACGCTAATACGGACATCTACGCGCCCCGTCACTATGATCATGTCTCGGCCCAGTGTCTCATGTCTCGGCCCAGTGTCTCATGTCTCGTCCAGTGTCTCGGCCTGCGTGCCAGCCCCGTGGGAGGTCCGTCTCGGACTCAGTACGCTCACACCGAGCGTCTTTCAGACACAATAGCTGTCCGTGCATGTCGGCATGGGGTCCGTTCGTCGTCATTAGGCGGGATAAGTATCGCTCGGCCCTTGTAAAGCGGACGAGTTGGCCCGTAGCTGACTATTAGTTCGACATCCCAACCCGACACTCAGCCCTTTGGAGCCGTATTTAATTGACCATTGTGTGAGAGTGTGTCTGGATGTGTGAGAGCTGCGAGTGTCTTACCATTGGGCAGGGGACGAGATGTTCGAAGCACACAGTGGGTCCCACGGGAATGTTTTTTTCTGTGTCCCGGTCGGCTGGGATCTGAGTGCATGTCCGTGCAGCAACGTGGCCTTGCCGCTGTGTGACTGACACGTCTAATATTATTGATGGCGGGATAATTGCTTTACTTTGTTCTTGCTGTTGATGCGAACCAAGCGTTTACGCTTGCTCAAGTGAAGAGTACTATACTACACCTAGATAAACTCGCAATTCGAAAGTATAATTACAAAGAAAAAATCATTTTCTATTCATTCTTTTCATCTGGAATATTTGAAAAATGAAATAATCCTTCTCTCGCAGTCTCGATTTTCATTGTCATTAAATGCCATTGCATTTTCCTTAACATTTAACACCTGCCCTAAGTATGTACTGCCTGGTTAGTTTGAAGTTGAAAACAATATATCAAATAATTATGAAAATGAAAGCTTCGAAAGTAGAGGTCATGGGTCGCTATTTCCATGACTCCGATGTTCAGTAGACTGCGCAAACAATGTTATCAAACATCCTAGCAAGAATATAAAGACAGTATGACCCTATCTTGCTCAAACTACCTGTCATGCAGTCTGCGTCCATTGTGAACTCGGATTGCGTCCATGCAAACTATCATCAGGCATTAAATGTCGCCTACTGTGACAGCTCGCATGCAATATCTGCAGCCCTGGGCGCATTTAGCGCTCATTGCTATCAGTCGAGTGACGAATTATCGATAATGAGATCTAGGGCGGCTCTGACGCAAGTGCTGATGACCATGTCTTAATCGAGAGGTTTATCTTCCGTGTCCGGTAACCGCAGACTGGATGGTCCGATGCGCACAACATCATTAACGCCGCGCTCTATGTATAGACTGATCTGTGAGCTAGGGCGCCTGACGGGAAGCATTGCGGCAGCGCTAAAGTCGCAACGCAACGCACGCTTCAGCGCACACAAGTGTACATTCGTGTTCGAATGCACCGGACGCGCTCGCGGAACAGAGGCGCAGCCATTGTGAACACCTGGTGCTTTGTTCAGTGCGCAGCCGAGACGCCTGGGTAGTGGTCTAGTGAGTGAGTTAGTGAGTTGTTGACAAACTCGCTTACAAGAGCGTGGTCCGTCAGCTGTTTCACTGGGACGACTGGAACAGTGCAGTCGGGTTTGATTGCGCACTTTACATATTGCACAGTTGGCTGCTGACAATACTGCCATGCTACTGAAGCACTTCCGTGCCGCTCAAGAGTGAAAGTTATGTGATGCAACGATGGCATGTGGTCCTACGATGATGACTAGTTACACTCACCACAATAGGCATTTCTCACTTGTCGCTGCGCTTTGGCCGCCGGACAGCTGACGCCTGCCGATCCGGGGGTATACTGTACCGCCGGGCACGCCCTGCGGAACGAAGGCGGAGACTGCAGTGCGGCAGTAGACAATAACACCACCGGGTGACATTTGGACGGGAGTGTCGTGTGTCGTGCGGTCACACGTTGTCGCAGGTCGCGACCTTTCACAGTGGCAATCACCTGGAAAGTATAAAAGTTAATCACATCGGAACTTTGTGTTAAGAATCTGGTAGTCCTATGACTTACAATCATACGCATATTTTGCATTTGTATGTGATCTGAACATGAACAAGAAGTCTTTGAATTAACAGCCACGGGTTTTACCATCAAATAGCAAGTCTTCCTCAAGCTGAAGACGCCAACAACAAGTGTTTCCATCTCACTAATTATATAACGCATGCCACCAACAGAAATCCAGCAAGGTCGGTTCTCTGTTTTAAACTAAAGCAAAATCAAAATATGCAAAATGAACTGATGTTATATAATCATGGCGCATATCGCAGCTCTATATAATGACTACCTCATCTCGTCCATTATGTTATGACGTCACTGTTCGACGACTGATAACCCGTCAGACGCCTCAGGCGCTAGTACGCAGGTATCTGTCTGCACCCGCAGGCGGCCAATCAAAATTGGCACGGGCTAGGGCCGCCCGCACCGACAGCTGCATCCTTTCGATTGACAAATCGAGGGCGGCACGGTCCGACTTCCCGGCGGTGAATATATCACGGGAACGACGCTTGAATAACAACCGGCGCTGTTTATAGAGTATCATATGAAAGACGATTAAAAGTCGTATTTTCCGCGCTGTTGGTCGAGACATCAAGTCGAGCGTCACGACCGTCGTGCATGTGTGACATTAGCGTGACGCTCGTGAGATTTACAGATCTGGGGCGTACACGTGTGAAGACATTATAAAGCCACAGCGCCCATTCAGGCTGATATAAAGACCCCTTGGCCAGGAAATTCCAGTCATTCGACCTACTGTGAATTCAAAGCGTGGTTACATACACGTATTATAGTGTCGTTATATTGCGACCTGAATAGATTCAGTAATTCAGCTTGTTTAGCTTGCTTAAGCGCTAATGTGCAATCGGGGATAATTGCATATTAAAACTGAAATTACATTGCAAAGTTACCCTCATGTGTTAAACGATAGAGGCAGTCAAATCGCCGCCGATGAGGCAAACTCTGCAGTTTGTATTCGAACCGCAATCTTCCAAATCTCCTTTGCAGAAATATGAGCCGAATCCAAAACGTGCAGAACAATGACATAGTGCACGCGCCTGTAATTCAAATGAACCCCTCCATTGTGATGCCACGGAGCGCTGTCAGGTTAAATCCGCGAGGATTCCGATAAAGGAGATCTCGTCGGTCTCGGTCTGCAGTGGTTGAGCGGTCCGGGCCCGGTCGGTTCTGTCCGGGTTCCGCCCGGATGACGGTGATAGGTCGGCCGGCCCTGCCCCGCTGACGATGGGCGGCTACTATGAACGGAACCGATTTGTCACACCCGTAAATCACTGAACAACCTCAGAGTTCAGAGCTCAGAGCTTAAAGCTCAGAACGGCCGCCTGAAAAGGCTTCTTGCCGATTTGAAAACTGTTGCCCAGGAGCTTGACATCGATCCGGGGCAGATTGGCTTGATTTACTCGATGTCGACACCGACCTGACCTTCCTCTACATCCTGACCTTACTCGACACATCGTGCCATCCAAGGTCACCTTCACCTGATACAAGTTTATCACGATTGGCCTCAACTTTCGTCTCCTCAAGCGCGGCAACTGGTCGATCGAAACACAGTCGGAACTTTCTGTGAGCTCAATCGACCGATTATCGCGACTCACGAGTGCCTCACCTCGGCGTGTGCCGAGACAAGAATGGGCCGTGGCGGCGGCGGCGAAGGGCGGACACGGGGGCGGCCGGGACTGGGGCTGGCGCTGTGGCTGAGGCAGGGGCGGTGACGACGGCGGGGGCGGTGACGACGTCTGCGACGGAGGGCGCCCATCGAGGGGGATGGTGCCAGTCCGACGCCCCAGCCATCAGTAATCACCACACACCAGCCGCCGCGGCGGCATCCCGTGCTGCCTGCTCGTTAGTGTTACTCGACGCCCATGATTTGTCCGGACGACGACAATGCCGGACGGCGGTAATGGCTCGCCTAATGGGGCGGTGACCGGCCCCAGTTGGTACGGCGCCGATCGAAAGCCCCGCGATCCGCCGCGATCCGACCGATCCAACCGATCCGACCGATCGGGCCCAGAGCCGCAGCCAACCGATCGGGGAAGGAACCGGAGCCGGGGCCGGCCGACCGCGCCCCGCGACCGTCAGAAACGGCGCCATCGACCGCCACTGGGCTTTGTCCCGCATCCGGTCTGAGAAAGCCGAGAGTGCGTCTCGATCGAGTCCTTCTGCGTTTCGGCAGAGGCTCTCGTGCGATTCGGCAAAGGTTCCCGTGTGGTTTGACGGAGTGTCTCACGCGCATTGCCGAGCTGTCTGATGTCCCCTTAAATAAGAATTGATTTAACTAAAAATGGATACAGTTTCTGATTTTAAAAGAAATCCAAGCAGCGAAGGAAAGTTGTCGACATAGGACAAAGAAGAAAAGTGAAGTTTATATACGAAGCAAAGTTTGCCTTAAGTCAGTTCCTAAGAAGCAAGCAAACAAAATCTGAGAGATTTTTGGTGTTTGAGGGACTTCTCGGATTTTCCCCAAACCAGCTTCTTGACCTTTCTGGATCCATCGCTGCACTCAGCTGTGTCACAGCCGTACGCCGTCTCATAGGCACCAGCCGGGAACATCGTCTAACAGCCACCAGCCGAGGACTCCCGTCTAACAGGCACCAGCCGAGGACACCCGTATAACAGCCACCAGCCGAGGACGCCCGTATAGCAGCCACCAGCCGAGGACGCCCGTATAACAGCCACCAGCCGAGGACGCCGTCTAACAGCCACCAGCCGAGGACGCCGTATAACAGCCACCAGCCGAGGACACAGTCTAACAGCCACCAGCCGAGGACTCCCGTCTAACAGCCACCAGCCGAGGACGCCCGTAAAACAGCCACCAGCCGAGGACGCCGTCTAACAGCCACCAGCCGAGGACGCCGTATAACAGCCACCAGCCGAGGACACCGTCTAACAGCCACCAGCCGAGGACGCCGTATAACAGCCACCAGCCGAGGACACCGTATAACAGCCACCAGCCGAGGACGCCCGTACACACCGTGCGTGGCGACAATCATCAGCAATAAATCGCGTGAACCGGGTGTTTACACCATCGTCGCCGTGTGCTGACACAGGCCGGCCTGCGTGCAGGGTACCCGTCGCCGTGTTGTAGACTGTAGGTGCCCCGAGACGGTCATTACTATACCCGGCACGGTCGCAATGCCACGCAGAGTTTTTCAGCCACCGCCAGCGGGGATTGGACATGTGTGGGCCGCTCAATTCAATCAGCGACCTGGCGGTGATAGGATGGGTCGATAGGAGACTAGCGCGCACTCTGCAGTCCTTCTCTCCCTCTCTCCAGTCGCAGGAGTGACCGATCTGATTGCCCCTTCGAAAGCGATAACCTAATTGTGCTGATTCTGTTTGCAGAGATTGAGCGATTCCAAACGGGCCGAATCTGGCGCGATGACAGAAAGATGGTCGATGTCACCAAGGAGAAGTCTCTGCGCATCAGCAGCAGAGTGCTGGTCCCCGTCAAGGAGCATCCAAAGGTACGTCACCAGCAGAAATTCTGCTGTCAGTACCCATTAACATCCACCTGATACGTCTCCACACATGGTGCAAAAGTTGCAAGTGCTTGACTATCTACATACGATGTACTGCATTTATCGAAATGCTACCAAAATATTCAAGATCATATATAAAATGTTAACCAAGAAGGCTGCATGAAATAATGACGACAATAATTTATATTCCATGTTAAATTACTGTAACATAACATCCTGACGTATAGGTGAATGGAACCATACGGGTTAATTGATTCCAGGAAATATTAAATTTTCAAATAACTCACTAACCAATCAGGTTCAATTGATGTCGCTGACCTATCGCCTGGTCAAAGTCCGACGGCTGGGGGCCGCTCTTTGCGGTCAGACGATTCTTTGTCGGCCTCATTGTTCATACCTAGCTATCCATCATCATTTGGTTCTGGACGATAAATGATTTCCCGTGCTCTGGGAACAGTGCCAAGTCGCTCTGTCCCGGGGGAACCCTGAACTCGTGGCCCGGCGTGTGAACCGAGCTTTACGCGAATAGACTGAGACCGATTCAGTGTTACCGGCGCCTAGCTACGGAAGGTTTTCCACACTGCTTTATGCAAAAAGGCGTTTTATTTTTTACGCACTTTTAATCGCATAAAAATACTGGCCTAAATGGTTTCCGCCAAGTAAGCGAATGCGCGAAGTGTTCGTTTCATTTAATTTGATCCTCCACTGCCATATCACTTCCGCTTATGGGCTGTTAACAAACCGAGTAAATTAAAGCCGTTCTGAGCATCGCTTTAAGATTGTCTGTGATTAGCCCGAACTAAGGAGACTTTAAAATCCAACAGTCGACTGTCCTAGCGAAAGGTGGAAGCAGCTGGTCCAAAAAGAGCTCACACGGTAGCGAAGTTCTGTTTGTGAACACCAGGGGCGCTTGCTGAGTTGGGGCTGATCATGTTTTGCTCAGCAGGCTAGCACCACTGCCTGAAAAGTCCCTAAGAATCCAGCGAAAAACGCACTTCTGTGCTAACGTCACGGAATAAGCATGGCCAAGAGTTTGGCAGTAGTTATTTTTCTATCATATTGTTTGGTCATTATGTATATAATTCCGACTTGTCGGATGCAAGTTACTCGTCTTCAAGTTCTTTGATTCGTGATTTGGTTTTGGCCGTCATTTAAATGTAATTCCTTCTCGCATTTTTAGTAACGCATATTGTGCTCAAAGTGAGTGAATGCTGCTATTTTTAATAGACCATAGAAATGAAGAGCATAGTACTGAGGGAAAATATATTTGATGTATTGCTCGTGTAATGTACCCACCGGGAGCAGGAATATACCACACACATCAATACAAATGCAATTCCTTCTTTGCTGGCTTTGCTGGCTTTGCTGGCCGGAGTTTTGTGACGTCAGTTATCGTCTGTTTACTATACGTTTATTATATGAATTCCGATGATTTCGTCATAACTATTTTCTCGGAAATAATATTGTAATTGAGACATCCGTGTTGGATACAAACTTCCTACGTCCATCCATTACAAATGTAATATAATTCAGGTACCAACATCGAAGTTTAGCTGGAATCATTCAAGCTGTGAATTTGTGAATGAGTTTGTGAACTGTGAATTTGTGAACAAATGTGAATGAGTTTGTGAATTTGAAAACATTGGACTCTGTGTGTGTTTCAGTTTAACTTCGTGGGCAAACTTCTTGGCCCCAAGGGCAATTCGCTGAAACGGCTGCAGGAAGAGACGATGACAAAGATGGCGATCCTGGGACGAGGCTCGATGCGAGACAAACAGAAGGTAAGATATCGGGGGCAAGGTGGCTACATTTTTGCCCTGTATGAGTCATAAAGACATAAATACATAAAGATATAAAAGAAAAGTGCAACAAAGAGCCGCTTGGGCCCATCCGAGGTTGCACCCCACCCCACCCACACCCACCCCCACCCCCACCCCCCCCCCCCCTCCACCAGTCTCGCCCCTTCAAATCACCTTACTCTACCTGCATAAAAGAAGGCTAATCCCACGAGTATTTATGAACTAATCCCTTCTCTGTAAAGTATTTATCTAATCTAATTTTGAAGGAAGCAAGTGTCACTGCATCAGCGACATCCCCTGGTAGCATATTCCAATGTCCTACAACCCTTCTACTGAAAAATGACTGTCGTAGCCTAGTCCTACTTTGTTTCATAATGAGTTTATGCTGATGACCTCTACCTCGATTTTCCCTATTGAACTCAAACATACCCTTTAAATATCCAGAATGCTGACTATTTACAAATTTGAAGACTTCAATTAGATCTCCTCTTAGCCTTCTATATCTAAGTGAAAACATACCCAATTTCTTTAATCTATCTTCATAAGGTAAACTACCAAGACAATTAACCATTTTTGTTGCCCTTTTTTGAACTCTTTCTAACAACCAGCAATCTTTCTCATATGTTGGAGACCAGGCTTGTACACAATACTCCAAATGTGGTCTAACGTATGCACAATACAGTTTTGTTATTACCTTTTCACTCTTGTAGGAAACATTTCTGTTAATGGCCCCTAGCATTCTAAGTGCCTTTTTCCTAGCATCTACAACCTGGTCTGACGCTGATAGTCTATTGTTTACCACGACACCTAAATCTCTTTCCTTTTCAATCTGCTCCATTTTCTGCCCACCCATTTCATACCTATGTTTACTGCTAACCCGTCCAGCGTGCATAATCTTACATTTACTCAAATTGAATTTCATCTGCCATGCTTCAGACCACTCAACTAGCTTGTCCAGATCTGATTGAAAAAACATCCTGATCATGTTTTCCTCTAATAATCCTGACAACTTTTAGATCGTCTGCAAATTTCAAGACTTTGCTGTCTATACTGTTCTCAATTGCATTCACAAATATTATTAAAAGCAATGGGCCCAGGACTGATCCCTGTGGAACCCCACTGAGAACCTCCTTCCATTGTGATTGGCACCCATTCAATATAACCCTTTGCTGGCGTCCTGAAAGCCACGTTTCTATCCAATCCAGAATCTTGCCCCTGATCCCATGAATTTTAAGTTGCAACCCCAGTCTTGTATGGGGGACTTTGTCAAATGCTTTACTGAAATCAAGAAAAGCTACATCTAGCTGTTTACCCTGATCAAAGCTATCTGTTGCAACATCCAAAAACTCCAGAAGATTAGTTAAACAAGAACGGCCCTTCCTAAAGCCATGCTGTGTATCCTTGATGAGTTCATTTTGCTCCAAGAATTCAACAATCTTATCTTTGATGATTGATTCAAGCACCTTGCAGACTAATGAGGTCAGACTAACTGGTCTATAGTTTTCCTCTTTACTTCTATCTCCCTTTTTATGAATAGGAACAACATTTGCTCTTTTCCAATCAAGTGGAATTTTACTATCTGCAAGTGATTTAGAAAATATTATGGCTAATGGAACCGACAACTCCCTTTCAGATTCTCTTAAAAGTCTAGCATGGATTTCATCAGGTCCTTCTGCCTTGTTAGGCCTTACTTTCTTTAGATATTCTAGAACAAGTTCACTACTTATGCCACCTAGCTCTCCTATAGTCTCCTCTGTCTCTAGCTCAGGCTGAAGTGCTGCAATACTACTCTGGTCCTCGATAGTAAAGACAGATTGAAACTGATCATTAAGCACTTCAACCATTTCACTGTCCTTCCTAACTAACACATCATCTACCTTAAATGGACCTATATTTTTGGAAACTGTGCTTAACTTATAAAAACTGAAGAACTTCTTACTATCTGCATTACAATGTCTAGCTAAATCAAGTTCCTTTGCCCTTTTAGCTGCTCTGACCTTTTTCTTAACTGAATTTCTTGCATTCTGGTAGGCCTTCTGATTTATATCTAGTGAAGATCCCTTCAAAATGCCAAATGCACTTCTTTTAGCTTGTATAGCACTCCTTACTTCTGGGGTAAGCCAAACTGGATTGCCCTTGGTTCTGTTACGTTTGTGCCTGAGGGGTATATGCCGATTTTGAATTTGGCTTAATCTAGCTTTGAAAACATTCCAGGCCTCACATGCATCTAAACCTGCCAACTCAACGTTCCATTTTATCTGTGCGAGGTCATTTCTAATACCATCAAAATCAGCCCGGCTGAAGTTTGGAACCATAATAAGGTTATCTTTGGGCCTCATTTCTGATGAGATATTGAATTTAACCATATTGTGATCACTGGTTCCTAGACCTGCACAAATACTTCTGTCACTAACTAGATCACTGTTGTCTGAGAATACAAGGTCTAGAATGGAGCAATGTCTGGTTGGCTCTGTTACAAACTGATGCATGAAAAGCTCCTCTTCAAAGATTTGCCTATACAACCTACACTCATTTGTTTCCTCTGCTATACTTTCGTATCCTCTTAAGTTAAAATCTCCCATAATAAGACACTGAGCCCGAAAGTTCCTACGTATTTCCTCACAAATATCTTGGTCTGTTTCAGCTTGGGAGTTCCTTGGAAGATTCCCTGGTCTGTAAAATGCACCTATCCTCAACCTTCCTCTGTTTCCTGTACCAATTTTAATGTCAAGCCAGATTGATTCTACTTCTTTTACTTTACTAGAATCATCAACTCTAGTAGTGCAGTACAAGCTATTTACATATACAAACACTCCGCCTCCCTGCCGTGATTCTCTGCAGTATGAGAACATGTTATACCCTTGTAACTCGAAATCCTGTAGCCTATCCCTATTATACCCCTCACTAACCCATGTCTCGGTTACACAAATGATATCAGGCTTTTCAAGGGCAACATAACACTCAAACTCATCAAATTTAGACCTAATACTTTGGGCATTCAGCAACACACATGTGATCTTATACTTTGAGCTGAGTCTACTAATTCTGAGGGAATTATGATCTACTGTCCTATTCTGACATGAACTTCTACCAATGCTTACTTCCTGATGCCCTAGTACTAGCGTCCCTGAACCCCCCCCCCCCCCCCCCCTCCTACCTAGTTTCCCTGAATGACACTTCTGTAGGCATCTCCCAAAGCCCTTGCCCCCTCATCCGATAAGTGAAGCCCATCCTTCATATAGTACCTATGCCACTCATAGAACTGATCCCATAAGTCTACATAACTAAGCCCCATAGCTGAACATAAGTTCTGAACTGAGCTGTTCACAGACAGAGCTCTCGAGTACCACTCCTCACTGGCTCCACAGCGAGGGAGGATGCCAGTCACAATGACTGGTTTCCTGGACTCCTTCAACCTCTGCAGCAGGCTCCGGTACTCCGCTACTATTCTCACACTCTGCCTAGGTCCTATGTTGTTCACCCCCACCTGTATTATAACTGTCTCCGGGCTACTCCTACCAAGTTCTGCCTCAATGACAGGGCCCATATCAACTACTTTTGCCCCCGGTTTGACTATACATTTGTCCCTCTTCCCACAGAATGTTCGCCTTAAGGGCCTTACCCTTGAGTCCCCAACCACTAAATGCTGAATCTGTTCCCTGTCACTTTCAGCTGCTGACTCTAACGCACTGAACCTATTTGCTATTGTAACCTGCTGATGTTCCCTGGGGCTGTACTGCCTGACTCTACCCTGAACTTTTGTCCATCCCTCCTGATCCCCTTCCCTCTTCCTCCTCCAGATTCTGCTACCACCCTCCATTACCCAGCACCCCTCCTCATCCTTACTGTCTGTGGCCCTAGCATTACTTTCCACAATGTTGAGTCTCCAGAAACGTGACCCTCCAACACACTTCCAAACCCCAGCCGCACTATCCACCTTTGCCTTATCCTCCTCCCTTATGCCCCTATCAGAACTACCACTGGTCCCTGATCCTGTAGGCTCCTTTTCTGACCCCCTAACCACAATCTGCGCATACGTTCCTTGGTCAACGCTGGGCCTGCGTTGACCAAGGAACGTATCTGCGCATACGAGTCGGTTAACGCTGCGCATACGAGTCGGTTAACGCTGGGCCTGCAAATACATGCCTGAGGAGATAGGCCAGGCACGGTATCACGCATAGAGTACCAGAAGTATGGAGTAGCTAGTTAAGTTGCAGTTCACCCTGTCCAAAGCAGAGCCCGAACGCTTATTTCACCAGGATCAGTCACAGCAACCAATTCATCGGGCATGGCTACCAATGACCAGTCACCATTATAAGTCAGCAACAATCAGATACAAATGTGTTGGTTCAATACGAAACAGGCCCAAAATGAGCTCTTCATGTGAAAGCTTTCCCTGATTTATCGGCTATTACCTGACAATCGGCATGTGTTTAGTCGATTGATACTCGATACCCGTCACCCAAGTGACGTCAGCACACTATTCCTAGAATAGTCCAAAACCCGATTGCTACACCGACGGAACCCGTACTCAAATTAGCAAATGTTTGCGGCCATAACACTTAGGTGGTTAGAGATAACAGCTGCATGATCAGAGATCTATCAGCCCGTGACGATACACACACGCCACCGACGTCATCTGCGATGTTCTACACCTGGCAAAATCACCACCTCATCGGCTTCAGGCTACCCCCATCATCACATCAGACAGGCCTAACCTCTGCTGTGAGAGAGCCGAGGACCAGGCCGGTGTGACGCAGTCGCGACTGACGGAACATGACCGATCGGCTCCGATTGGCTCCGATTTGAGAGCGTTCGTTATTCAAGTTGGGCGAAACCGGACCGGTCGGCTCTCACGCAATGTTTACGTTGGCAGCGTGGTCGTGCTTTTAGCTGGCGCGACGCTGCTGTTCAAACTGCGTCCGTGGATCCTGCACGCTGCCCAAACGAACCGAGCCCAGTTCAACCACGGCGCGGCGCGACCAACATTGATCTTACTTTGTACACCTACGAGTCACCCCCCCTCCCCGCCCCTCGCCCACGTACACACACCCTGGCGTGCAGCCAGGCGCCAAGGCTGCTCATTAGTCAAGTTCGGTAAACTTGCTCGCCTGTACTTTAATTGCTTTGATGTTGCTTGCTAGACGTAGTCTCGGCGCGGTCCCGTGAGATCTGAGAAACTTGCTCGGGCGGTGAGGTATCCGAGGAACGCAGGTTCTGCTAGGGTTTCTCAGGCCTTAAGCGTATATATAGAGAAGAAAAGCAGTACAATATCTCTAAGGTTTTTATTTTTATAGCATAACTTCAAACATTTTCCAGTGTACAAAAATCGGCCTCAGATTTTAATTATCACCTGATGGGTCGCTATTCGCCCTTCGGTACAATTCAATTAAAGACGGCGAAGTTAGTTCGTATTAAGGTGACCTGTAGTCCGAACCGATTGAGCCGTACGCAATCTTCGAACAGGCGTACCAATGAACTCGCTCGATACATATGGCTCGGAGAAGAATTTGGTTGTAAAGCCATCAAATATGGTGTTGGATATCATAGGACAATTTATGTTTCTATTGCGTATGACATACTATTTCAGTAACGCGATTGAAGCATCATTTCATTCGACGACTCTACTTCTACCAGACCACTCTACAATATGTGACACTGATTTCGGGTTAACGGCCGCCACCAGCCGTCAATCCCTCTGACGACTCTGTAGACGGGTCACGCAGTTCTGCGTGTTCCGTCTGTTCCGTTCCGTTCGATTGACTGGCGGTGCTCAGTCACAGCTGAAGGCGGGGGGGGGGGGGGGGTCTGACAAACCGTGACCGGATGAGATCTATCCCGACCCGCCGTCAGCCGGGGACACTGACTGACTGACGAGCCAAAGTGGCTCCGAACCGCCGCGAGTCTCCGACGGAATCGCCGCAATATTCGCCGCGAGACGTGCCATATGGATGGTTTGGTGTCACTGACCGGATCGGGTGCGCCCCCCCCCCCCCCCCCCCCCCCCCTCCCCTCCGAGTGGTGCGCGTGTGCGTGCGTTTCGGATGAGCTCAGCAGAGTGTGTGTGGAAGAAAGTGAAGGGGCATGAGCCACGTCTGCATAGGTACTTCATTCATGAATGGGTTTTCCCGTGCTCGAGCTGCTCCTCGTTTATTACGCTTGTTTGGACTCACTGTTTCCCATCTGAATACATTGAAGGGTACCGTTAAGACTTATGGAATATGCATTGAGTGTCGCGTATGTCTTCTGGTGAAGAAAATCACAAGATCAATCTTATCTCTATATTCCACAGTGGTATCTACTGGAGCAATATGTAATATATGACTGCATTTTCTCTATTTTATATTCAGGCTGAGCATCTCTGACAGCACCCATAAATCTCAATGGAGGCTATTCTCAACGTCTGACAATGAGGGGATGGAGCATAATTGTGCGCTGAAATTATACGACTGAGAATATGTATTCCATTTCAAGAGGCGCTCAGAATAACGTCCATAATTTCGTGGTCGATTACCCAGACTGCGGATGCATACCGGAGGTTAAATACTACGGAGATGCTGAGCTTTGCCTTGCCTGGCCTTCAACTGGACGCACATAACGTTGTTGATGAGATTTAGCTAGTCGAACGTTCTTGACATAAAATATGTACGACTAAAACCAGTGGCGTAAGTTTTTTTGGAATATTTTAAAAATAATTGATGAAATTTGCTAGCTGTTCAATATACAGCAAATAATAGTAGCACCTAAAAACATTACTTTCACCGTAATTGTCTATTTGTGTCACTGTATTATTGCTCTCAAATGTAACCGTTTTTGACTTGACCGACAGGAGGAGGAGTTAAGAGCGGCAGGTGACCCGAAGTTCTCACACCTCTCGGAAGACCTGCACGTGGAGGTGACGGCGTTCGCGCCCCCGGCGGAGGCCTACGCTCGCATGGCTTACGCTCTGACGGAGGTGCGACGGTTCCTGGTGCCGGTACGTAAAACAAACCGCGCGGTCACGGGTTCGAATCTCACCAGGTGCGAGCATTTCAAACGCGATAAATGTCGTCAGTTAATACAACAACACGTGTGTATAGCTAATTTTAAATTGTAGACATAGGTTTAATTTACCAAATGTCTTGCAATTCCAAATTATCAAACGTTGATATTTCTCCATCGTTATATTCAGGCACACAAGCCAATCATCGTTTTTCTTTTCGCAGTGTTTCCGGAACAATAGAATCTTACGTGCCGGTTTCCAACGGAGTATTGCTTCCTAATTACCTCGGTATTCTTTCAATGTGACGGCTCAGGCCGAGTTAACTCCCGCCTCGGAAATAACGACTTCGCCGAACGACCTTGTCAAAGGTGACCGTGCACACGGAAGTAAAGTAGTTTTGCAAACATTGCGGACAATTCCTTTTCACAAGTTCGTGTCGGCCTCACATCCTAATCTGCTGTTTCAACTGATCGTTAGAAGCTCCAACATAGCACGCTGCTCTTCTCATCCCAACACTCAATAATGCACAACACCATCCATCATGTACCTTGCATAATTAACAAACATTGGTGGTAGCGGAGCATCAGATAGTAGCTGTCTACCCGCCGCTGAGCGTGTCGCTTACCGCTTAGCAGTCGCTTAGCTGTCACCCGCCCCGTGTCGCTTACCGATTTAATGTAGTTCACATGTTTGACGGCGGTAATTGTAATCGATTGAATCAGGGTCGTCAGCTGATAGCCTAGCATCACAAGCACGGCCCGTCGCGGCACCCGACGCACTTCCGCCTACCCTCGTGCTTATACTCGATAGGGGAGGTTCAGTGGTTATTGCCCACTGTTGTACTCACATTGAGTTGTGGGCTTAGTGGCCCATCACTAAGCGGTAGTTTGAGACAGTTTGTGGTGGTAGGAAGTCCATAAAATCCTGACCATTGACAATTCATGACTGCCGTTTGACATTGATGAGAGGCCTTTGGCTTGACGTTTGACTTTGACTTCGGTGACAGGTCAACACATGGAGTTCCACAGCGAAGACATACACGAAGAGATAGAGAGAAATGGAATAATTGTGAATCCTCGAAGTGGAGAACAAATTAAAATGCATTGCGTTGTATTTTAGGTTAGTTAATATGAGAGGAGACTATGCGAAGAGGAGAAAATAAATGCAATCGTGCCTTGTCAAAAAAGATAAAAATAAGGGGAAAATCCGTTATGAGTACATGGTCAAGTAATAAGGACCAACGTTGGCATCGTCTGGTTTTGACCACTACCGTTCCATTTCGCTCCTGACGGGGTCATTCCAAATTGTTCTGACTCCAGTAAGTGCTGTTCCGACTGTCCTGCGAAGTCGACGGCTGTCTTCTGCACAGGTCGCCTGTCCTCTGTCACTTCCGCGCTCCGACGTCATCTCCCGTCTTCCGTTCCCTTACATTCTGTCGGGCTACCCCGGGGAATCTTGCGCCGTAAGTTCTGGTCGGGCTCAATACCTTGAGTGCTTCGGGGAGCGATTTATTATTGATGCTCCTATGTGTGACCGAATTCTGGAAATTAATTTCTAAGGCACACATATATACAGTATATGAGGTCGTTCAGGAATAAGATAATCCATTTTCTTGATAAAAGCTTTCGTAGAAAGTCGTATGGTCAACGTCGGGCACCAACGACTTCTAAAATATAATATCATCGGCTTGCGTGGATGGCTCTTGACTTGGAGGAAAATGTCAGTCCAAATCGAACGTTGTGTTGTGACCCCAGGCTCGGTAAGAAGACTCCATTTCAACTTATATATTTGCAATTCAGCCCTGTCCCAGAAAGAATCACTGCATATATTATGTACAGTGCCACACAATGATACGAGATGACATACTAAACCCAAATCGGATTAAGCGTATCTTGTCCAAAACTGGCTAAGATAAGCCCAACTGGCAGCTTTACCAGTTGGCCTTGCATGATGGTCGGGCCACTCGTATCTCTTGCCGGGCTCAAAGCTACTACCATGGTATCGGTCTTATCCTGAACACGAAACCTGGCCGAGAGAATGGAAAAGACCACGGTGGCGAATTTAAACGTAAATTTGGAAGGCGTCTTCCGTGGACAAAGAGTAAAGTGAGAGTACGCAATACTTCCACACAACATATGCCTGAAAGACAGTAGTTCAGAAGTAGAATTTGTCTCCTGAATACTGCGATCTTCCTCCTAAGTGTTATGTTGCTAGTTGTTGGTCGACCTCTATCTCGACACAGACTTGCACCAAATCCTTGTTTTCATCAAGTCGTCCTCCGGGATTGCCCCTTACCGAAACTACTAACTGATGTGATGATACCGACCACAAGCCAAACAACCTCTACGGTGACAAACACCATTTAATGGCCAAACTTTGCTCCATAGAAGCCAACTAACTGTGTATCTTTCACACTTCTTCACAGCTAATGCAAAATAACAACGTTGGCTTGACTACATTTTAACCCCGTGGGGCATATTCGAACGAACGCTGACTCACTGATTCTTTCCAGGACTACAACGACGAAATTCGACAGGAGCAAATGCGAGAGATGCAACTTATCAACGTGATCGGCGGCGGCGGCGGCGGCGGGGCGGACACAGAGGGAGGCAGTACCAGCAGTTGCAGCCCCCCGCTTCCGGTGGCCCCCCGTGCTCCTCCGGCCAGTCTGGTGCTGCCAGCGGCGGTGCCGGGGCTCCTGCCACACCCGGCGCTGCGAGGTCTGACCCCGCGGTCACAGAACGGCCTCTCACACACAGGTAGGAGTTAGAGGTGCAGACAATCCTAAATATTTGGTCACAGCCTAGTCACGGCCACCGAATGAGCTGGCAAATCACCGCTTTAGTCACGGCGCTGCAATGCTAACCCTATGGCGCTGGTCTGGCCAGTCACAGCTGCAGTCACGACTGTGACCAATTCTGGTCCCAGCGCTGGGACGCTGGGACCAGAATTCTGCAACTCTCAGCAGTCATAGACCGGCTTGATGCCCGCAGGAAGGGGGCGCCGAAAGGCATTATGCCGAGAGGTTGAAAGCAAAACAGTAAATACAATTACTATTTCAAACACGATACAACTGGGGGGACCTTCATTCCTTGATGTCATCTGATTGTGAATACTTTTGGCATACATACATTACCTGATCCCATCGGTGAACCATAAGAATCAGGCGACTGGCATCGTTGATACTTTACTTGGAAAACCTACAGCTTTTCTTCCTATATATTCATTAAGCAGCACAAGTCGAATAGCCTGCACCGCGCCTGCCTCCGACACTAGACAGCGGTCACGTCGTCTCCAAACCGGGGTCGGTCTCTGTGGTGAATTTTCCTATCAATCGCTCGACGCCGGACTGGACGGCTCGGAGTCTGCCTGAGCGGCCGGCAGACGGAGCGACCAGTTGGCCGGAGCGCCTCGCTCCATCTGGTGCCGATTCGTCAGCATTTCCGTCGATCGGCGGCCGCCGCTGCCGGGGCCCGGGTTTTCAGGAGATGCGGCACGGGTCGCGCCCGAGGCACTGCGTCTCGAGACGTCTCGAGGCGACTCGAGGCGCCCTGAGAGGCAGTCGAGGCGGGCCCGGGCCGAGACGGGTCGCGTAGAGGCAGCGTGGCAGTTGGTCACATACAGGCCGACATGCCGACGCGTGGTGCTATCGCTACGAGCGATCTACCACGCTCTGCATGATTGGAATTCGTCCTTGGAACAAACAATTTCGTGCCTTTCTGTTGTTGAATAAGAACGCGCGAAGCGCAACGGTGTGGATATCGTTCTTGTGATTCATTGTTTCCGAGAGATGGTGGTTACGCTCGCGGCGATTTACAAAGCTATTGCCAACGTATATGCGGAGGTTATTTCATTGTTTTACAGAAGTTCCCTCAACCGTATCCTCCTTTCCGAAAGCCCTGGTCTACGTCAATGATCTAATTAATGAAATAACCAGTAACCTCATACCAAGTAAATACATACATACATTTAGGCCGAAATTGTATTGTTGAATATTCTGCAATTGAAGCTTCGTCAGCAATGTTTACTGATGAAGGCCGAAACTAAATGTATGTATGTATTTACTTGGTATGAAGGTACTGGTTATTTCATTAGCATCGGCTAGTTGAGCTTTGCAACAGTGTTGTCAGCAGACTACTAGTCGAAAATGTATAGAAATGCACCGCTCACTTTCAAAAGAAAACAAGTTTGTGACACTCTTCCTGACACCGTGCTGCTAACTTTCTATCATAACACCCAACCTTGAAGACAAGTCAATATTCTTAGTCTAAACTTTGCCTAATGCTGCTATAAAAAACATCTCCATCAAAGTTTCATCATAAAAGACAGACTGCCGCAGCGAATCGCTCATAACCGTCCTAAGTGTACACAAAGCGACGAAATGACCCGGATTGCATGACGACAGCCTGTTCTAAACCGAAGCGAACTGGAAAGAACCATCCACTTCTCGAAAAGTTGCACAATACAGGTTGTCCAAACCCTCGCATATTACGGTCTATTAGCCGCACTGAAATTAAATTACGGTGAAATTATGAGACAACGCCAGTAATTTCGCTCTTAACTTTCGCGACCGCTTGCGAACGATTATTCCGGTCGCATCGTGCCTGGGAATCCGGGTCTGCTGGGGTCTGTCGGATCTGGTGGGGTCTGCTGGGGTCTGTGAGGTCTGCTGGGTCTGTGAGATCTGGTGAGGTCTGATGGGGCTGTGAGGTCTGATGGGGTCTGTGAGGTCTGGTGGGTTCTGCTGGGCCTGTGAGGCCTGATGGGGTCTGTGAGGTCTGATGGGGTCTGTGAGGTCTGATGGGGTCTGCTGGGGTCTGTGAGGTCTGATGGGGTCTGCCCGATGTCTTCCGGGGACGGCCAGACGATGGTAGGCCGGTGCTCACTGTTAGCGGGTCTCGCGGGTCTCCTGGAGCGCGATTGAGTTGGGCGGGTGCGGACTGAAGACCGCCTGCTACATCACGACTGATCGAGTGGGCTGGGGTTCCGTCTCTCAGGGGACTGATTGGAGACGAGCTTGAGACCAGTGTCACATCAGTAACGGTGGAGAGTGCCGTCGGTGTTGTACCAGATAATCGTCTGCATGCCCCACGAGCACCAGAGCTAAGTGTCTTCGAACTTGAATTGGTTAATTTATAAGAATGATTAGGCAGTAGCAGCCACTTCACGATATTAGGATCATGCCAACAACTATGTGAGTACTGATGTCATACGATTCTCTTGTGAAAGTACTTAATCCTATTAGTTTGGAAGACAAAAATCCTATTAGTTTGGAAGCCAAAGCCTGCATTCTCAGTATTGTACTTTGAAGGTCACCAAGCCAGGGATACGAGTGTCATCGTGTGGAATCTGTACTAAGAAGCGTTAAATGATTTATGGACCCTGCAGCCAACGGAGCCGGATTCGACCAATGGGCATGGTGTAACAAAGCCTAAGTGATGATTAGCAGTCTGTTTCAGATATGATTAGTGGTATAATGCCGCAAGACAGGGGTTAGACATTGGCGCTAGTGTTTTATTCGCTCTGACACGAAGGCGATTAAATGGAAAGCACTTGAAACGTTTCAACTGTTAGAAGAAGCGTGCGTATGCAACTACTCACATGTCGTTGAAGTGTTGCAGGATTTCGAAAATGTATGTACACTACACTCTTATCAAATGCACAGTGACCGTTGATTGAAGTAAATCAGAAAAGCTTTGAGTGGTTCCGAAAGTGCATTAAAAAAAAGCATTGAGCTCATCTCGGAAATCACCGTTTCTGTCACCTGTCGCTTCTTAGATAACATCGATAAATTATATTTAATTCACCAAAGCGCTGTTAAAAAAAGCATTGAGCTCATCTCGGAAATCACCGTTTCTGTCACCTGTCGCTTCTTAGATAACATCGATAAATTATATTTAATTCACCAAAGCGCCTCTATCGATACGTTATCATTAGATAAGGTACCGATTTCCACTCAAACCGGCACATGGTCTGGTGTGGTCTGCTTGGGCTTTCAACCAATTACCTACCTCAGCCGATATCCAATGGCCCTAAATGGGGTCTTTCCATTGAACTGGTGGCCTTTGGAACCTTCTAGATTACACTAATTCGAGTGGCTCGAACTATCAGCTCCGTGGCACCTTGGGCTCGAGTGCGGCACGTTAGTTGGAACGAGAGGTCGTGATGGCGATGCTTCCCAAAACGACTCCTGAATCGCCCACATGTTCAGAGATAAGGTCGCTCGGTTCTCAGAGACAGTAGGCGAGTGGTTTGACGGATATTTTCCATTTGAATGTAAGATTAAGACAACGCGAATATAATGTATCAGGAATATTATTAATACATGCGATGACATATATAACTGCAAGTCATATCTTAAGCTGACTTATGAGGTATTTGAGTAGAAAAGTTTATATTATCTAATCTCTCTACTGCTGCCCGACGGCTTTGTCCTGTGTTGAACCCTCTGTTTTGTTTACCCACCGTTACCCCACTGTGGCGACTTTCGACAGCTTCAGTGACTTCCGGACCGGAAGTGCCGTTTCCGGTCTCTCTACAAGCCGCGATCGGCCGTCTTCAGAAAGAGAACGCAGCGGTCACGCGACGTATCAGCTGCCGGGAGCCTGCCTCCAGGGCCCGGAACCCGGAGGAGAAGCATTGATGTCGATAGTTCACACTCCGAGGGATTTCAATTAACTGCCGCATAGTACGTCGCCGGTAGCTCCTGCCCACCAAATCTCAGCACATTGGATGGGAGAGACCTCACAGACCCCATCAGTCTCAGTTTACCAAGTCGGGTCGATCCAACCAAGTCGCCTTCACTCAACGGAGACCTTCGAATCGGCCGATGTCAGACTTCTTTCGAAACCAGCTGGCCCGACCTCCAGCATGTTTGGATTTAAATGTCTATGGGAGAAACGGGGTTAGCTAATTTTTGATGCCAATAATACTTGAAAATTGACGAATAAGACCAAAGCTGATCAGCAATCGTAAGGGTGGGATTCAGCACATCCGCCCAGGAGCCGGAGCTCGCAGCTGACTTGCCATTCTCTGCCGCACCCCAATACTGTTTCTCGTCCGACAGCAGCGCCAGGCGCCATCCTTTGTGTCAACTTTTCTTCCCTTCCACTACAGCCTGATTTATTGCCTAAATCTCCTCCCGCGATGGCGGGTGTTTCGAAGACCCGTGCAGGCCGCAAAAAAAAACTTTGTAATGACGAGCTGCCTGTCCAATAGAATCGACTCGGCAGGTTTAATGGTCCGCAGAAGGTCGCTCTAAACTCCAGCGGCGTCGTGTGCAGAACACAGGCAGATTCAAATCGGCGGAGCCATTAGATACTACCAATTTCGTTACACATCGCTGGCGGATCAGTTCGTTTTGGCATCGTTGCCTCCCAGACAACGCAATCTTCCCGGTCATTATCATCTGTCAGGTCATCTGCCAGGTCTGCCATGTCTGCCAGGTATGGGACAGTTTGTTGTAGGCTGCTGCATTTAAAATTTGGCAACGTTTATTATGAGCGCGCTTGCTCGTCCTTCCGTGGCGTATGGGGAAAAAATTGAATATGAGCGACCCAACCCGGCCCGGCCCGAGGCGACGCTTTTGAGAAGCTCATATCTCTGCAACCGTTCGTCCGATTGACAAGCGGGATTCTTTGCTGAGCAGCCCCATCCAACTTACCCTGTTTGAGACCAGTGCCGACTCATGCGAGTGACTACCACTGCGTGTGGCGAGTGCCGCGCGAGGGGTGTTTAAAAGTGTTTTCTCGCAAAAACTTCGCAAGGACTGGGTAGATTATGTGCAAATTTGGCGTGCGGTTAGGGACCCCTCAGCCGCCACTTTCCCAAAAGTCAGGAGTGGGGTGACTGCACGTGCGCACGTGCACACCCCTATTCTATATATAAGGAACGGGTGATCCGATTGTTCAAATTTGGTGTGTGGTTAGGGACCTCCTAGCCGCCAGTTTCCTACAAGTCAGGGGTGGGGTGCTTCTAAACGTGCGCATGTGCTCACCCTTTTTTGTATCTTAGAAACTACTTGCCCGATCGAGTTGAAATACACCATACATTTCGTTCGCGCTCGCTCGTTCATCGCCAACTACGGCGCCTTGCTGGTATGTGCCATGACTTTCAGAAGGTAAAATTTATAGCCACGTCCCTGTAACCAAACCAATTTTCAGCAACCCAATATGGAAAAGTGTAGTATTTAACCTATAAGCTTGGTAAGACCGTTTTGCTCCATTTACCACAACATGGTTCCACTACACACGATTCGGACATCCGTCCCGTCACCTCCCCCGGGAACTGCTTCTGCCACTGTAACTTTCCAACCACCCGGGGCAGATAATACGGCCGCTCCACCCCCGCTGAGAAGGTGGGCAGCCGCGCTGGGCCAGATTGAATGCCGGAAACCTCCAGCTCCACCACCGTCGGCGCCGCCGCCGGCGCTGCCGCCGCGGCCAGTGTCGCCGGCCCTGGAAATTGCTTGTCGCCTGAGATCTGCGTCCCCATCACTTACCGCTGCAGCCGCGGCAACCCAAAGTCCACTCGTGGCCGCAGACGATTTAAATTCCGGCGGCCCGCTCGGCCATCCCCGCTGACGGACGCGGCGAGGGGCGAGAGCTCCCAGAACACGGGCACGGGTCGGCTTTGATCGCAGCAGCAACAGGGTGTGCGGGAGGGGGGTGGGGCGCCCTGCTGCTGATGGGTGCTGCCGGATGTGTGGAGGCATAGGTCACCATCACTCGTGCAGTCGGACGGATCTGGCGGTGATGATGTCCAATAAATGTCAACTCTGTGGCTGCAGGATGGGTTGAGGTACGCCATGTACAGTTTCTGTCAGAAACAGTGTTGCTGAGTGCTTCAATGCGCGTAGTTGTAAATGTGGTTGCCATTGGTTGCCATGGTTGCCATTGTGGTTGCCATTGTATACGAAGCACCATTGCTTGGAATTGTTTTTGGTTAGTCATGCTTTCGCGTGAAGTCCTGCATAGTTCTCTATAAATGGACGCAAACAGTATAAGACGTACTTTACAGGGAAGAGGAATCTGAGGTTTCCTGCGAAACTCGACACTCATGAATATCATCAGGTGGAATTAGTCAAATCAGGCCCTCTCGCAAATGGGCTGTCACACGAGATATGCCGAGGAATTCTGGATCCACGCTCGTTTCCTCCTGTCGTATAGAGAACAGAGATATTAGAAGCAAATGGTTATTTCCTTATAGGCCGGACATCCGGTCAGCTTTTTACTCTGCCTCCGTGTTAACAATAAAACAGAAAGGTGAAAACATGCCACAGTCCCGGCTGATGGCCCATTATGGCGTGTAGGTATGAGTATGCCTACGTTTAATTTCTTTGCAATTATTGAGGGCCTGTTATAAAAAGTACGGGTGGAGGATCTGTTAAGCAGGCTTTCCAGCCGTATGTAAAACCTTGGCCAAATTATTTATGAATACTTTCGTCAGCTGACCAGTGTCTGATAGAAAACGCTTTGCATGTTGAAAGTCTCGAGTGGTCTAATTTTCAGCCATGGCTTTCCCAGCAGACTGGCACCACTTTCCGTTTCCAATGTCTGTTAAATAACCATCGTGCTCCAACTTCGGCCAAGTTTGATGGCTGCCCGCCTGAAAATCGATTCTCAATTTTCATTTGATAAACGTCCAACTCATTAAACTCTCGGCGGGCGTCCGCAGGCTTCTGTGCGGAAACTATTCGTGCCTCTCGAGACGATAGTCGGCAAATCCTGAGTCTGAAATGTATGGTGGTCATCGGTATGACGGACGCCATCGGTTAACCCGCAGCCCAGTGACATTTTTCCGTGTCCACTATCGGGGGGGGGGGGGGATCCGATTCCCTTAGATCCCTGGGATCGCAGCGATGGCCGTGTAGCGACAATGACAAATGCCATTTAGGAATTTTTGCTTGATCCCGAAGCTCCCGGTAGATCAAGAAAGGGTGTTGAACTGGATGACATTTTGGTTAGTTTTTGGGAGATTAAATTTTTGTGTCGTTTTGGATACAGAGGCTTAAGAAAAAAGTTGTATTTGTTTTTGAACCTGTTGAACTAACAAACTGGTTAAGCTAACAAGCAGATGAAATTTCCAGATCATCAGATCATAACTGTTGACTAAACATAACGTATTTCATGGTCCTGACCATCCGACCGCCTGGCTACCATCCAATAACGCGATTCCCGCTCACGTGGAGAATTTAGTGACCAAGTGCAGGCGTCAGGCGAACGTGACCGAAAGAGTTGATACCGTCTGACCAGCCCCTGACGTCATCTTACCCAGTGGCTACTGCCACCGGCCACAGGTCTTTCCGATCGACGTAAATAGCGAGCGCAGAAGCGACCAGAACTCAGCACACCGGAATGGTTGAGCGACCTGTGACCTTTGACCTGTGCCCACGCTCTTCAGACTGCGAGCAACATGGATAGAAGTGAAGTTTTGCAAAGAGCTGTCTGGATTTGTCGCATTTCCTGGTAGCTGAATTTAAAGGAACGCACTTTTAAATTGGATAATATCTGCTGACCTTTCTAGTATGAAAGGTCAACCCAAACTTGATTAACCAAGTCAAATGATGACACCAAGATACATCCGTTCCGCCAATGCCGATGAACTTGACATTTGCGCAAAATCGTTGGAAATCAGTTCATATGTTTTCATTGACATCGTGATTTATTCCATGGTATTAGGTATGGTATATGGTATAATCCTCACATTCTTGCAAAATGGCTTCAAATTAATGTAAATCAAGCTACCGCGGAATGCATGAACAACAGTGCGAAAATAATGATGGTTGGAGGTTACGTATGCCTAGCTGCAGAGCGCTACGTCACTGAAGCTAAAGCTGGTCGCATGATGCTAAGCTTTTCGTAGTTTCGCTTATTTGTGTAGTAAAACAAGTACAATGAGTATAATCAATATGACTCTTTTAGAGAGTCTTCTCATCTATAGTTTAGAATGTATGTGTAGGATCGTATACCTACTCTCCTCTAAGTGTCATCATCTTAACGTAGAGCGTTCTCCCATCCAGCACTAGAGCCGCGATGTTCCGACCGTGGTGCGTACCATTTCCGAGAATTGCCGCCGACACTGACCAGGAGCTAACGTTGGTCTGTGGCCTATCACGCCCACCGACACCAGCGCAATCAGCTCCCTGCCTTCCGGGTTCCGGGACACATGGGTTCTGGCAAGAATCCGTGACCGGTACGATTCCCCGAAAACCCACGCCGCGTCAGAACTCGCCACCAGAGCTCGCCCGGGCGAAATGCGACCGGTGTAATTTATCAGTCCTCCCACAACTTCCGCACGCTCAGGCAGATCCGCTGCGGAGTGTAATATGTTTTTGGAACTGTCCGCATTCGTATGAGGGCTGCTCGCTGGCAGATGTGCCGAGGAGGAAGTGGTTCGTTTCGTTTTGTTTGACATTTTGGAATTGCATTTTTTGCATATGTACATTTTTTGCTGCGTTGAGTATTTTTTGGAGATCCCTATATATATGTTTTGCGATTCGGTGTCAAAAGGTGTTGCCCATTGTGCATTGTGCATTGCCTATTGTGTATTGTGTATTGTGTATTGTGTATTGTGTATTGTGTATTGTGTAATGTGAATCATGCTTTGTGCTGACACTGTACTTGTCTGTGTTTTTCAGTGGAGCACGGTCCGGCCATGAACCGTCTACGTAACGCCGGTCTTCTGCCGCTGTCTGCCGCCCCGCAGCCTGCCGACCTCACCAAACAGCTGACCTCGCTCGGCGGGGACGTCACAGACGAGGCCACCGCGCATGCGCAGCACCAGTTCATCGAGCTCTGCAACAGCATGAACGGCATGAACGGCATGCACGGTTATGACCTGTCCGGGTGAGCATGGAGCCAGAGCGTGATTGCGTATCACACCCTGATACTCGCCGCTTTCGAATGGATAGATTAACCCCATGTCTGGTCCTTCCATCTAGCTCAATCGGTGGTGCCCGAATTAGTTGTGACAAGACTTGATTAGCCTGATAGGACGGATATCTAATGTTTATTGGCCTAGACCAGTGAATCTCAGGGCCGAGGGTGTGGTTATCTATTTCTTACACCCATAGGCATACACAAGAAGGGGGGGGGGGGCAAACGGGGCAATTTCCCCCCCCCCCCCTGAAGGTCTGTACGTGCCCCCTTTGGTCGAAAAAATGAATGATTTTTTCCTTTTTTCAAGAGAAAAATGGTGAAAATATGCCCTTTTAAAAATATAGTGGGCCAAATCCGGTGAGTTTTTTTTTTGGTGGGGGTATTTTATGCCCCCCTGAGCAAAAATTGCCCCCTCCTGGAGTAAATCCTGGGTACGCCACTGCTTACACCCAGACTCGTCTCCCGGCCCCCACTGCGCAGACCGCAGTCCTCGACTTCAAGTTATGCGGTACAGCATAACGTCAGGCGTTTACTACCAGTGCCATCTAGGGACAGGAATGTAAGTAGGTGTGCGTGCTGTTTTGCTCTTGGTCTAAACTTTAGACCAAG
Source organism: Chirona hameri (assembly GCA_036785665.1). Classification (NCBI taxonomy): domain Eukaryota; kingdom Metazoa; phylum Arthropoda; class Thecostraca; order Balanomorpha; family Balanidae; genus Chirona; species Chirona hameri. Next base: position 27,710 of record JAXIVJ010005390.1, on the reverse strand, counting down.
AGCAACAGCATCCATGTCTACATCTAGCCGCTAGATGAAGATCTACAAGTTAACTGAAATAAATCACGCCAGTGCAGTGTTAGGATATAAAGCCAGAATCAAGAGCGTCATTTTGGCCACGAAATGCTTCCGTCAGTCTCTTATCTTCGTAAGGAGGCATTTCCAGAACCTAGGTTCCGCCTTTAATCCGAGGAAAATCAAATAGTAGACAATTCAAACCGCTTAGTAGACCACTGAATGACAAAGGAGGAAGAGAATGGGGGAAAGCTGACAGAAATATCCTCTGTCTGGCTGCACCAGATGAAATGGCATTATCATATCTGAATTACCCTGTCTATTACTATTAATTAACGTAGTGCCGCTTCACCTTATTGCCCAGGGGTGTTGGCGAATCCTTATCGCCAGATGTGATTAGAGTTTTGTGTGCAGTGACATGTGATAAAGATATGCAGGTTAGATGGAATAGTTATCTGAACTCTCAAGGTTCACTAAACAATCTCTATTCATGATTCAATGCTAAAGTTTATCTGCAAACTGTCTCGCGATCACGTGGTATACTGTGTGCTGGTGTACTGCACGGGCAACCTCTGTGGTGCAGCATAACCTGTGTGGTGCGGCCCCTATAAGGCTCTCACTCGGGTACAAAATCGGCATTCATCTGCCACACTAGTATGACAACTTTTGCATTTGCGTTGGGAAAAACATATCGCAGAAGGTATTTTATTTTCGAAAGGTCTTGGGCCTGTGGTGCTCAGAAGCTTTCAATAGCCAAATACCTCCTATATATGTGTTGATTTTTCACAGAATAAATTCTTCACCTCCGCTGCCACTGGCTAGCTCGGGCTGAACTTGATCAACACCCCGCCACTCTTGACCGGACTCTGACAACTAATCTGAACTTGTTGCAGACTGGGCCTTCTGGACATCACACGCATCACCACACTGCCCGTCGGTCAGTTTGCCGACTTCTACGCCGCTGCTCAGCCCAACCCGGAGCCAGGTAACCATGGCAACGCACAACGCTTTTTTGCATCCACTAAGCAGTGTATTTACCGTCATGGTCACTATGGCAACATACAACGCTGAGAGGTCTTCGGTTACTTCGCTGGCTAAATTTACTCACGGCCTAGTAACCATGGCAACTCAATCACGCGTAGCCCAAACGTCAAATTGATACGTTTGTGACCAAATATAATGATGATGACAATGCGCCGACTTGACATCTTCACCGCTCGAATACAATAGCGGCGAAGCTCAGCTCTTTGTCCTCGCCTCCAAAGCAGGCACAGCTCTAGATTGGCGTTTTTACCGCGCGAATAATCGATCTCCCTGGTCACGGGACACCACACCGCTTATTTCCGACCCCACTCAGCCGCCGCCGCCGCCGCCGCCACCGCCGCCGCCGGCCGCCAACGGATTTACGTCACCTTCTCGATAACATTCGATTACCTTATGTCCTCCATATCTTGGGCCGAACGTTTGAGACGGCCAAGCGCATCCCTCGTCGTCCCGGTGGAGACGCGGTCTTTGACCTGCCGCGTCGCCCCCCCCCCCCTCCGCTCCTCCTGACAAATCACAGTGATGTAAAAGCGCGTCGGGGACGTGCGTCAGGCACGTCGGGGATGAGCGCGGAGGGGAAGGGAGTGGGGGAGGGGGGGGGAGGATGACGCTCTCCGACGCCTAGAGGCGCTGACGGCAGATGGTGTCACTCCATTAGCTCGCTGACAGCGCCTATACTGTGACTGCCCGACGCGCCAGAGGCACTCACGATGAATATGCGATGGATCTCGCCAAGCAGATATAGGAAGGTATTCGGATGACTGGGGCAGAGAGTACGGGCGTGATTGAGTTGGTAGGCGTAGGGTTTGTGTGATTATTATGAGGTAATTATCGAGCTATTTCGTGTGTGTGTGTGTGTGTGTGTGTGTGTGTGTGTGTGTGTGTGTGTGTGTGTGTGTGTGTGTGTGTGTGTGTGTGTGTGTGTGTGTGTGTGTGTGTGTGTGTGTGTGTGTGTGTGTGTGTTAGGGTTTTAGGGTGCCGCAACTCCGGGGTTATGTGGCGCCCATATCGAGCTATTTCGAAATGTTGTTAATATAACTTATAAGCAAAAGACCAAAGGAATCTCCAGAAGCTGGATATATGAGAATACTCGCATAGGTGGAACAAATAGCAGTGCCCGAGGATTGATTCGAACACACCAGGACTTTCACGAACTCAGTAAAAAATAGATGGTCGCGTTTGTCATCTGAACGACGATTTAATATTCTGGTGACGGAGCGGTTCGCGCTATGGAAAATGTCCGCTGGCTTTGCTTACGTAACGGTTTGTTGACAAAGACCAATGCGCCAGATGGTTGCAAGCTAACAAACTGCTTTTCAGCTGTACTTTCTTAGCAAGCGTCGGGACGGATATCAAATATGACAGCCAAAACCAACGTTTGGTTTATTCTGACTTTCCTGACAATGCAATCATTAACACACGTCACACATATATGTATTTCTTTTTGATACTTCCCAAAAATGATGTGGTCGAGCGTTATTTTTCTCTGGGACACTTCATAATGCGACATACAATCACTTTTAAATTTGTAAGAAAAATGCTTCGAGCATTTATGTTGCACTAGCAATTATAAATGTGTTGATTTTGATACTGACTCAGTCGAAATCGTCTCAATGTTACATTGCATATATCTGTTCTGTAATTGCTCGCTGACTTGTGACCCCTCGTCGCTGACCTATGACCTCTGTCGACAGACGCGTCGCTCTGCCGGCCCGGCGAACTCTCCCTCAAGATGGCCGCCCTCCACCCGAAGCTTCACGTGCGTCACGACCCGTACGGGCGCGTGTTGATGAAAACCTCCTAAGCGCTAGACGCACCGACCGCTGCAGCTGGCCAGCAAACAACATTGTCCGTCTAAGGGCCGGCCGACACAACTTGGGTGTCGTGCCGCGCTCGAAAACTTGGACATACGTGGCGCGAGTGTGACGAACGCGTCACGTGCGGCGCGCGCGTGATTTGTGTGCTCGTACGGAGCGTACAAACGCAACGTGGACGCGTGGACGCGTGGACGCGTGGACGCGTGGACGCGTGGACGCCGTGTGGACTCCGTGTGGACGCCGTGTGGACGCCGTGTGGACGCCGCGGCCGCCGCGGGACGCATGCGCAGTGGAGTCTGAGAGAGCGGTTGTAGTTGTTGTTTTGTACCTGTGATAAACAGCGTAGCAGCTCTGTCCAAGAACGATGAATAAAGCGGCACCTAGTGGTAGTATCACCATATTACTGGCGTTTTTTTTTCTTCTGTCGACTAATTCTTCTGCTGAATCGCGTCATGGAAAACCTGGTCCAAACACGCGGGAAGCATGGTACACGTGTTATTTAGTTACTGTTTACTGTTTTGAGACAGATGCTGAGGATCTGGTAATGTTTTTCGAACGTAGCCCAGTTGTCCGAGACTTGGAAAACGAGAGTGTAGCAAGTGAGAAAAGTTGTATATCTGCGCCTTGGAGCCCAAACAGAACCTGTCATATGACCTGTAGGTGCTCGTGAAAGTGGTTAACACACCACCGATATTAAGTGAAACCATGCGACATTGCTCTTCGCAATTCACAGGCTGTAAGGTTCTCTATGGGCGATTTTTGTCTGCAGAAACCTTCATATTTTCCTCATACTTTTTTTTACTTTATATTTCATATTTCCTCATACTTGTCTTCATATTTTCCTCATAGTTTTTCATTTGCTCAGTTGCATTCAGTTTAAAGCAGGATAGAACCACTATTCCCATTCAGTTTAAAGCAGGATAGAACCACTATTCCCATTCAGTTTAAAGCAGGATAGAACCACTATTCCCATTCAGTTTAAAGCAGGATATAACCACTATTCCCATTCAGTTTAAAGCAGGATAGAACCACTATTCCCATTCAGTTTAAAGCAGGATAGAACCACTATTCCCATTCAGTTTAAAGCAGGATAGAACCACTATTCCATTGCTACAAGTGGCGGCGCTTTCTTGCCATTTCTGCTCGTAGCGCCAGGTCCCAGGGTGAAGTCCAATTGATAATTTCCCCAAGGCGTGTATCACGTTGTAACCACACGATACCAGACATCCTCGTCCTTGTTGGCTCACAATAGCACCGTATCGTGGTTTATCGTGGTTTGGTGGAGATAGAGCGAGACACAGACGATGAACCTCCCAATGCGACGACCCAAAGACGGGATCTACGAAGGCGGCCGCGCCGACACAACAGCTGCAGTTGGGTTGAAACCCGGCCGCAGCAAGCAGAAAACAAGCATTGGAAACGAGCACAGTGAGACATAAGGATGCCTCCCCGTAATCTGTCTCCACTCAGGACAATGATCCACTTCCGAGGTTGCTATGAAATTACCGAATGATTACGACCATTGTTTGTCCGCCAGAACTTCTTGGTAAACATCTTTGGGTTTGCAGCCATAACGCAAACGGGTCGCGCAGAGCTCCGACTCAGCGCACTGAGTATATCACATAGAACAGTGATTCTCGAATAGGCGTAATAATTCCCCCACTTGGGGGTGGTTAATTGCCTTCGGGCGTAGTGGTGATTGAGCACTTAGCATCTAAGTAAACAATTGTAGCCAATTCGTTTGGTGATGACGCACAATGCACACTTATCTATCCCAGTTTCTGTTCCACTGCCACCCCATTATCGCACAGAGCACCACAACCAATTCATCCTAAATGATGCTCAGCTTTGCGTTACGGTGTACGTGCTGTTATGCGCTGGAAACCACTGCTTTAGACTAAGAGCAACAGCACGCCTGTTTACTTATGTTCCTGTCCCGAGATGGCACTAGTAGTAAACGCCTGAAGTTATGCTGTACCGCATAACCTGAAGCCGAGAACTGCGGTCTGCGCAATGGGGGAGGGTATAACGAGTCATTCTGGTTATCAAAAGGGGGTAACCATGCCATTGACGCTGAGAACCACTGACATAGAGCCAGGCACGTAGCCAAGAGGGCGGGGCGGCGGCGGTGCCCCCCCCCCCCCCCTGGAGGCCAAGGGGGGGGGGGGTCCGAGACCGCGCGAAGCGCGGTATCATAGACGTATATTTGAGCCATCCACAATGAACTTGTGGCTATTAGAGCCCATCGTCACCAGATAAAAATAGGCAGTGGGAGTTAGAGGTGGCATACATACAGTACAAACATTCATCGCGCAAGCACAGGTCCGGTCAACATCTTATGTGCCAAATGGCGCCGGCAACATGTGCCGCTTCAGTGCACGCCGGAAGGGCGCGACAGGTAGCCGTTTCAGGTCGTCTGGCACCTCGTTGTACAGTGAGGGCCCGCGGGACAGGAAGCGTCGTTTTCCCATCTCAGTTCGGGACCGGGGCACGTATAGATCACTGTCCCGACGGGCGTGTCGCTGGTGGACCTCGTCCACAGTTCGCAGGCCGCTCGCTAGGGCGAGGGGCTCACCCGTACGGATCACCTTATGGGTGAGAGAGATGGTCTGATGGCTCACTAGATCTCCTGCAGATAGCCATCCCAGCGTCTGGAGAATGTCGGAAACGTGATCGAATTGTCTACGCTTACCTTCGGTTAAAGATGACTTTTGCCGAGTAGTTAATAATTTTCTGGCGCCTGGATAGGTTGTTTTGAGTCCCGTTGCCGAACACAGAAAGACAGAAGCGGACCTGAGACAAGACTAGAGAGCTGACGAGCAAAGTGATGACGCTGGGCGGGAGTGAGTGACTGAGATGAGATAGACCGGCCAGAATACCGAAGCAGCGCTTGGTCACGAGTGAGATGTGAGAGTTTCAGCTCAGGGTGTAATCAAAGACGAGGCCGATATTCTTAGCTTCCAGACATGGGGTGAGCTGGTGATCGCGTATTTTGACCGTGAAGTTGGGGGCAGAACGTACGTTAGGCTGACTTCCAACCAGCATCAGTTGTGTCTTTCCGGCATTTACTTTTAGTCCATTGGCTCTGAACCAGATATCCAATGAAGCGAGAACATGTTCCATGCGATAAATGGTGTGCTGGAAGTCGTTTTTGGGGCCGCTGACCAAAATTTGGGTGTCATCCGCATACTGGACCACCACTGCGTCTTCGGCGAATAGACCCAGGTCATTCGCGAAGACGCAGTAGAGGAGGGGGCCCAGCGCGGATCTCTGAAACACACCGATGCTGTTCGGAAGTTTGGAAGAGATTTTGGTGGTGCCCAGAGCGCTAGTGGCGCCTGAATCTGTGGCGCCTGAATATGGCGGCCGCGTCCACTGTCGCTCCTGTTTACATCGTTTTTTACAGTGCTTTTAAGTGTTTTTACCGGCTGGAACTATGTTCTACATAAACTGTGAGTCCCGAGGATTCGTGGAAGGGTCCGGTGGTGGCCAGTGGCGCGTATTTTCGCACTGTATTTTGCATGTTCTCTATGCAATTTACAGGCGAACCCATGGTCGGAGCCCCGGCATTCTACCGGTTTTCGGGGATCTCTACCGTGGCCGACCAATCACCGGAGGCTTCGCCAGTCTACCGACTCTACCGATCACGTGATACGGGTCAGGTCGAGTGGTGGCGCTCCGGTTGCGCGTCCAGAGGCGGATCCAGGCATCACCCCCGGGGGTGGCGCGCCGGCCGGCGTCACCAGCAGCGCCGGGCGGGCCCGTTGGACCAGAGCCGGAAGCCGCCCCACTCCCCCCCCCCCCCCGACTACGAGCGTGTCCTTATCAAGCTGCCGCTCCGGCATGAGCGGGACCGGACCCGGATCACGGGCCACGTCAACGGTGGGCCCGGCGGGCCGGACGGGGCGGGCCGATCGAGGCGCGGTGATGTGACCGCTGACCCACCGCCGCGGCGATCAGCGAGCCGTGACACCGACTCGCGCCCAGAGTTACGCCGAGCGCCGGCGCCGCCGCCACCTGAGCGCGCCTGTGACGCTGGAGACAGCATCTCCGTCCGTGTAGAGCGTCGCCCCGGACCGAGGAGGCCGCGTGGGGCCAGTCCACCGTGTCTGGCGGAGTACGAAGGAGACACGGGACGGTCTGCGGGACCACAGGAGCCGTGGCAGCCCTGTATCCGGGCCGGCTACGATCGACAGCTGATCACGGTGCCGCTCTGTACTGACTCCGACTCCTCGCCCGGTGCAGCTGAGCAGCATATACCGGTGCTGGTCACGCCTCGCCCGGACACGTCCGGCGGCACCACGGCCGGATCAGCCGGGCGCGGCCCGTGTCGGCTGCCTCGTGCAGCCGGCGCGGCTCAGCCAGCGTCGGACACGTCCGCGCGGCCGCCGGCGGACCAGCGCCGGATGCTCCGGCGGCACCACGGCCGGGTCAGCCGGGCGCGGCCCGTGTCGGCTGCCTCGTGCAGCCGGCGCGGCTCAGCCAGCGTCGGACACGTCCGGCGGCCGCCGGCGGACCAGCGCCGGATGATACGTCAACAACGCAGAACAGCAGCAGCCAGGGTCTGAAAGTGGAACTACTGAACGTTCAATCGTTACTGCCAAAACTACCAGACATCAGGGCCGACCTCTATCAACGACATCCTGATGTGGTTTGCTTCACAGAAACAAGCTTGAAGTCGTCAACCCCCTTCCGGTTTCTGTCTATCAACGGTTACAATGTTTTTAGACGTGACCGTGTGGTTGGAAGGAAGAAATCTGGCGGTGGAGTTCTTGTGTATGTGAAGGACCACATCCTAACCGAAGTTGTACAGATAAAATCGTTACCAGACTCGTTACCAAAACGTTACCAAATCGTTACCAGAGTCCAACACTATGGCTCAAAATCAAAATCGACAAAAAGAAAGCTGCCCTTCTATGCTGCATATACCGTCCACCGTCAACAAACCATCGGCAGATATATGCAAACTTCAATGACATCGAAGATCAGGTACAGGACATCATCGCATCGTACCCTTCCCAGCGGATTATTCTCGCGGGAGACCTCAATGCTGACTCTTGTACAAGCCCCGTGGCACATTCTCGGTTGTATGAACTTGTGAAACTATCCCTGAAATGTGTTGTACGTGAGCCGACTTTCTATCGTGGTGACACCCGCTCGGTGCTGGGCGTATTCTTACTGTCTGATGCCATGTGCGCAGCCAATACCTTTATAAAGTGTAACATCGAACGCAGCGATCACTCGTGCCATCACCATCACTCGTGTCTGTATGGATATAAGAATTCCTAGGGCGAAAGCCAAGGCGTCATATAGAACAGCACGCAACTGGCGTGTAGCAGCCGGTATTGTTAGCACCCGGTACAGTCTCATATATGTGTTCATTGTTCTAGCTCCGACTTATAGCATCTTTTCGAAAACACCTAATTCACTGGCTCTGATTCCAACCGCTTTAGAAACCACCCTACTCGTGCGCCTATAGTATCATTCTAATTCACAGACCAGATATCACTTTAATGATTTTGTCGCTGCACTCTGCCGCCACGCAGATGTGTTATTTCAACAAGTGGCCGTGCGCCGGCCCGGCTAGTGACGCATGGCCTGTCATCGAGCCCTCGCTTTTGGTGTTGGGACAGGGTGACCAAATGTCAAGTGTCTGTCTGGGGTAGGGATGCGATATAAGCCAGGGAGTGTTGCAGTGCCGCGCAACGGTTCCGGGTGGGCGTACCCGGTCGGGCGTATCCCACACGGTGAACACGTGACCAGCGCGTGACCAGGCGAGGCAGAGCGCGTATCACGTGCCAGAGGTCGGCTCATACCAGTGTATACTGGTTATGCGTTGCCCTTTGGACCGTGTATAAAAGCGGCTGCCTCGGGGTCAATCGGGAGGTGCGCGCAGTGGGGAAGCGACCCTCGAGCCGATAACATCTTGCTGCTCTGTTGACTCTTGCTCTACTCTCTGTTGGCACTCAGTAACCGGGTAAAGTAACGCCGTCTGTGTGTTGTGTTTGGTGACTGACTGCAAATATCATCTCTGCCGCCGAAGCACTCTGTCTTTACAACCAGACCGGAGGGAAGAGCAGGCGTCACACACATCATCACGTCACTACAGATCGGGCCGTTACATTGGTGCCGTGACCCGGATGCTTCAAGGTCATCCCAGGTCATCAATCGCCTCAGATGACTGAAGAAGCCCGCCAGGAGAGTACCAAGAAGACCATCATCCAGTTTCAACTCCCGACTCTACCAGACCAAGACATCAGCACCACTGCTCGGCCCCGCCTGGGTCATCAAGGCAAGAACGGGCAGTGCGAGTGCTGGGACAAGTTCATCCCAGTACTACACCTACTAGAGTCACCTGAGATCATCCGCTATACTGTCTGCCCCTACCATCGAGCTTATTTCACCCGCCGCCTCCGTCTCCACATCGATCACAGCTGTAGCTGTCATTACGATCCAGACCCGAGCCGTTGTTCGGACTGCGGCTATTGCCACAACTGTGGCTGTGACCTCGTGACGACCTCTACAGACGAATTTCATCGGTGCAGCTGTTTTCTCTGCTTAGCCCGCTGCTGCAAGTTCGGGCCAACGCCAGGTGCCATCCTGGGAGCGCAGAGGGAGCACACATACCTCTCCGCCCGGCAGGCCGCTGTCCGCTGCCCGATTGGCTCGCCACCCAACCAAGTTGGCCGTCCAGCTCCGCTGCCTACGCCACTGGAAGTCTACAAAGCCTGCAATAAGCCACTCGCCACCAAGTTCGCCAACAGCCAGATATTCACGGAGCCCAACACTTCAATCTCAATCAACAAGCGCCGTCCTTCAGCCGACGGCAAGACCCTGACCGAAGAGGAACTACCTCTTCGTTGCAACGGGGTGTGGCCTCCCAGGTCAGTGCCAAAATACGCACCTGACGGCACCTACACGCGGCCGCCGCCATCGTCACCAGCATCGCCAGTGCAGCCAGTAGCTGCAAGGTCAGAGCCACCGCCTCTCTGCTTCTGTGACCGGCCCAGTGACGTCCCCTGCCCATCTGAAAACGTACCAAGCTGGAGCCCAGCTCCCACTCCCAAGCCGACGCCGACGCCAACGAAGCCCGCAAGAGCCGCAGCCCAGACGAACGAGGACGACTGGTGACTGAAACGTCTCCTCACCGAACAGGCCAGCCCGAAGCAGGTAAGTGCCTCACACCTATTTTATCAAAGTCAGATATAGCCAATTTTAAAAGTCAATTTAACGCAAACGCTAGCGCCATGGATCCAAATGTGCTCATAGATATCGCTCAGTCAGTTCGTAGTCTTGGAAACCGATTCACTGTATCACAAACACTCATGGCCAAGAAAACCACTTTTGATGGATCAAATGCCGATGCCTTTGCCAAATGGTTGCTGGACATGGACGACATTTACGCATCTGTTTCAAACGACGAATCCCAAACCCTGTGGGCCGCCTCTCAACTCCTTAAGGGATCAGCCCTTAACTTCTTTCGAGACACCCGACCAAACCTGACAAACTGGCCTCAACTCAAAGCCGCCGTGACCACCCGCTACGGCCACCTCAATCCTGCTGCCTACTCAAAACAAAAGCTCCGAAACGCCCTTCAGCATGTAAATGAATCCGTCTCCGATTTTGCTGAGCGAATCCGACTCCTGTCCTACCAAGCATACGACCAGGAACGACTGAGGGAGAAAGAGGTGACTGAGACGGTGACCAACGCTTTTATCAATGGACTTAGAAACCGCCGCCTTCAGGAGAGCATTGCCAGAAAAATGCCCGCCTCCCTGACTGACGCCTACAACCATGCCATGCACGAACAGCAGATGAAGGACCATTTAGCCTTGTACCACGACAATACCTCCGCCCCCGAACCCATGGACTGCAATGCAATAGACAAAATGGACGCTGTTGAAAAACGACTAGACACTGTGACCGAAACGCTGGCAAATATTTGTCAGGTTCTCACCACACAGCATCAACCTCAGCCGCTTCCACAACCGCAACCTCCGCCATTTCAGGTCCAACCGCAGGCCAACCAACAGTACCAGCATAACCGCCCTCCTCCACAGCAGTACCAGCGCCAGCCGTATCAACAGTACCAGCGCCAGCCGTATCAGCAGCACCAGCAAGGTCGCACACCCCCACCGCATTTTCGGCAGCAGAGCCGTCAGGGCTACAACACGCCGCGTCACCCCGTCCCAAACAGACCTCCAATGGGCGCTGACAGAGTTAATCCACAGGATTATCGCTGGACCTCGGACCACCGGCCCATCTGTCACTACTGCGGTATACCTGGGCACGTACAACGGGCATGTCGTAAGCGAGCGGCTGCCGAGAGCACGGCAGCGCCACAGACGCCTCACACCCTGCATCGGCAGCAGGAAAACTAGTAGAGCCTCACCCGGGAGAGGAGAAAGCGCAGTCAGTTTTCGTCCTACAGGTAAGTGAAAATTGCCCCTACATTGACATTCACATTGGCACACATCAATTCAGAACACTCCTCGACACCGGTGCACAACTCTCTCTAGTTAGCGAAGAATTTCTCAAACTGTGTGACCCCCAATTGGTAAAATCAACTTCAAATTCGACTAACATTACCCTCCGTTCGGCCACTGGTCATTCCCTAGAAGTATCCAAAGTAGTCAGAATCCGCATTACCCTTGGAAAAATCAGAATGTATCACGATTTTGTTGTAGTGAAAGATTTCAAGCATGACATGATTTTGGGGGTTGACTTTCTCAAAACCCGCAAGGCTATATTGGACTTTGACTCTCAAACCCTGATCATTGGCAACTCAGTGTACCCATTAAAAGCAAAGTCAGGTCAGGAAAAGACAGAAATCAACCTTGTGAGACTTGCGGAGGACGTAGACGTCTTCCCACGTTCGGACGTTCAAATCAAATGCTTCATTTCCAAGAAGAAGCCGGCAGGAGAAAATTTTGTTGTCTCACAGCTCCCCTCATCCCCATGTTTTGAAGACGAACCAGGCGTTTTGCTGCCAAATGCGCTGGTCAAACTGTCCAAAAACAGGCATATCCCTTGGGCCATTGTTAACGAAACTGGTAGATATATCCGGCTCAAGAAAGGCCAAGTTTTGGGCACAGCAACCAAATATAGAGAGGAGGAACAAAAACCAAACATTTCATCTGTTACGACAGACGGGACAAAACAAGAAATCAGTCCTTCAGACGTGCTGTCAACTTTCAAATTAGATCATGTGTCTGACGATCATCGCGAAGCATTGATCAAACTTTTAGAGAACAACTTGGATATTTTTGTGCAGAAAGACGAGGAGCTTACCACAACAAATATCACAGAAATGAGAATCAATACGCAAGACCATCCCCCGTCATATCAGGCCCCAAGACGCCCCCCTTTAGCATACCGTCACATTTTAGAGGAGCAGATGCAGGACATGCTCAAGGCTAAAGTGATTAGGCGCAGCAATTCCCCCTGGATGTCCCCGATACTTTTGGTCCCAAAGAAAGATGGCTCTATGAGACTTTGTGTAGACTTTCGAAAATTAAACGCTATCACAATCCGTCCTGCTGCCAGCATTCCATCAGCAGAAGACATATTTTACTCGCTAGGCAAATCAAAGTTTCGAACCAGTTTGGATCTAAAACAAGGATTTTGGCAAATCCCCATCAGAGAAGAAGACAAAGAAAAGACCGCTTTTGGAACAGACGCAGGGGTTTGGGAATACAACTGTATGGCTTTTGGTCTGGCGGGAGCCCCAGCGGTTTTCCAAAATTGCATAAATGCCGTTTTGGGCGATATCCGACATTTTGCCCTAGCATTTGTAGATGACATTATCGTGTTCAGTGAGACTTTTGACGACCATATCAGGCACCTCGGAGAAGTGCTAGATCGCTTACGCAAAGCAAACCTGAAACTCAAAATTTCGAAGTGTGAATTTATCAGAAAAGAGCTTAATTACCTTGGGCACATTATCTCTGACAAAGGAATCTCGGTTGACACTGAAAAAGTCTCCGTGATAGAAAATCTCAAGCCGCCAGAAAATATCCGCGAAGTTCGCAGTTTTCTCGGCATGACTTCTTACTACAGGAAGTACGTTCCAAATTTCAGCAAAATTGCAAAGTCCCTCACAGCTCTCACCCGAAAAAATGCCCGTTTTAAATGGACTGATGAGGCACAAACCGCATTCGAGTACCTCAAGCAGTCACTGCTGCAGGCGCCCATTTTGGCATTTCCAGATATTTCCAAACCGTTCAAACTATATACAGATGCCTCCCAATACGCGATGGGTGCAGTATTGATGCAAGAGCACGAAGGTCATGACCGAGTCATTCAGTATGTCTCTCATCAATTCTCGGAACAAAAACAGAAGTGGCCTACTATCGAGCGCGAGGCGTTCGCGATTGTTTATAGTCTCGGGAAGCTGAGGCCGATTCTGATCGGCACTGACGTCACTGTTTATACAGACCACAAACCGCTGAAGCATTTGTTCACAAGTGAGATGAAAAATCCGCGTATACAGAGATGGGCCATCATTTTGGGAGAATATGCTTGCAAAATAGAGTACATATCAGGCCCCAAAAATGTTGCCGCAGATATGCTATCTAGACTTCACAATACTCCATTTGCTGGAAATTTACATGATAACGAGCATTTAGACTGGCAAGGTGAAATGACAGATGTCAATGTAGTACAGAAAACTCAAATCAATGTTGTTGACAACGCTGTCACCATGTCTGACGAAGAACCAGTAGAAAAAGAAAACAAACCACTAGACTATCACGATTTTGATGAACAAACTCTAAAACAGGCACAACGGGAAGATGATGACACTCAAGTCATCATTACTGAATTGCAGAAGGATACACCCGATCCACAAATAGTGTCAACATATTGTTTAGAAAATGGTCTTTTGCATCATCTAGAACGAGGTACCAAAACCAGACCCCATACCCGCATGCAACTCGTCGTTCCACCAATGTATAGAAAGATAGTATTAGAAGGAGCACATGACGGTTATTTAGGAGGCCATTTAGGCATTGAAAAAACAACAGACAAGATTTCCAAATCATATTATTGGTCAACCCTTCTAAAAGATGTGATGCAGTACGTTCAGTCGTGTGAGACATGCCAACGCAAAAAGTTAGCCAAAGAGAGACGACCAATGCAAGATATGCCAATGCCCTCAGCACCAATGGAAATTGTTGGCATTGATACCTGTGGTCCATTTCCCGTTTCCGACGCAGGAAACAAGTATGTGTGTACAATTGTTGATCATTTTAGTGGATGGCCGGAAGCCTATGCCATTCCAGACAAATCTGCTAACACGATCGCTCAGCTTCTTCTGAATGAATTCATTCCCCGTCATGGCTGCCCGAGACTAGTTATTAGTGATCAAGGTACCGAATATTGCAATGCATTATTGAACGTTGTTCACAAGGAATTGGGGATTTCACGAATCCGCACGTCAAGTTATCACCCTCAGTCAAACGGGAAAACTGAACGCTTCCACCGTTGCATGAATGAGATGATTCAGAAACAAATTAGTGAAGATCAAACAAAATGGGAGGAAATCCTTCAGCCTTGTTTAGGAGCATATCGGATGAGTAAGAATGAGTCCACAAAGTATTCTCCATACTTTGTGATGTATGGCCGAGATCCCGTGTTGCCAGTTGATACCCTACTCCAGCCCCGTCACCGCTACACTGGAGAGGAGTATGTGCCCGCGATGTTCGAACACCTACACAACGCTTACACACAGGTAACAAACAACATGCAACAGGCAAGGGAACACAACAAGTCGCTCATTTCAAACACCGCTATTTCATCCAACTTCAAACCAGGAGACCTGGTATTCTATTTCGATCCTTCTGTACAACCAGGAAACTCCACAAAACTGACACTTTACTGGAAAAACTACTTCCGTGTCGTATCCAAATTGGGAAAGGAAAACTATTGTATCAAAAACATGCACACGGGCAAAACAAAAATAGTTCATTCAGAAAATCTTCGCCACCGGGACTCAAACGACGTGTGGGACAGGTCCTACAATTCGATCCGCCAGCCTGTCCAGGTGAGTAGAATGCCGGAAGAACAGCCCACTCGTCAACAGCCGCTTCGCGCCGCCCGTCTGCCCTTCAGTGACCAAGCTTGGTACCAGGGATTCGAGCAGCCGGTTCCCGCGATGCAGCTGATGAACAACTCACCACCCGTCTACTGTCCCGAGCAACAGCCCGAAGCTAGTGTAGAGCAGAAAGAAGAGGAAATGGAAGCCCGTCCGCTACGACCTTCAGCAGCAACCGCCAGTCCCGCAGTTTTCTCGCCATATTCACCGGAGTATGATGAGCACGGCCAACTGACACCGCTGACACAGAGGCAGCCGAGGAATACGAGGTATTCGCTCAGGTCGCAGGGTCCAGTCAGTGACCCTGTTGACACAGCTCCTCTAGAAGGTAGGAATACACGGTATTCGCTCAGGTCGCAAGGTCCAGCTGGCCTTGCTGACACAAACGCTCCCTTTGACAGTCACAGGTACAACCCCAACAGACCCAGGTACGTACCAAAGAGACAACGTGACACATCACAAGAGCGGACGAACGACGATGACAAAAGACCAAGGGTCCAGTATGACATGGACTGTTTGTCTACAGGGACAACAGACCCAAATATTGCTCCAACCCGGCAATCATTTGCAAAGGCAGATTCGGCTGATCTTGACGTTTCGCCCGACTGGCACCCAAAGGTCTTGAGTGTTTTGTTGTTTTGTGCAGAGCTTCTGTTTCCAAGCCTCGGCTAACGTGCGATTTCTATGTTGCAGGCGACGAAACATGGCGACGATGATCGCACTCCTTGGCTGGCTCGCCGTGGTGGCCATGGTCCTCCACGCCGAAAAGCTCAACAACCTAACAACGCATACCGTTTCCCTTTTGCCTGAATTACACATCAATGGTATGCATGCTGACGTTTATTTCAATCATTTGGAAGCCCAACCCCTTGAACAAGTGACAATTGACAGCCCATCTGGTTTCTCCAAAACCATGCTGCTCATGATCGTCATTGGTGTGATGACCCTGTTCTGCCTGTACTTCATTCTGAAGCATTGTTGCTGCCCCAACCCCCGTAATTATTCCCTAGCACGATTCCGCCCAGTCCGTCCTCCGTTACCGCCCGACGAAAGCCCAGAGGAGCCAGCCATGGAAATGCAGGAATTGTCGCCCATGGCATCGCCGCCGCCGTACCGCCCTGTCGATCATGACGTTGGCCAAGTTTCGCAGTGCACAGCCAGCCCTGTGCAGCCGTCTGCCATGCGGCAGCAACCTGTCGGAGGGGACGCATCACCGCCACGAGGTGGTGCTCCACTCGCTACTCCGACATCCGTCGCGTCAGTACTAACGGGTACCAGACCGACATCTCTTGCTTTCTCCCCGGTGTGAGGCACACCCCTTCGGACCGGCCTGCGTCGTCACGAGACGCCCAGCGCCGTGTCGCCCTGCTGTGGACGCGCTGCCGAGCGCGTGCCCAGTGCTGACTGTGTGTTATCCTTGCCGGGTCAAGGATTGTTATGTTTAAGGTGGGCTTTGGGTTTGTGTATATGTGCTGGGTAGCGGGGTAGTGCTCGCGTACGGCTTCACCGTTTATGTAGCATGGCGGGGGGTTGTAGCATTAATTGGTATCATCGGTCCGCGCTGCGCCCGCGCGGTCCTGTTTATGGTCTTCCTTTGCCCTTCAGGCGACGGAAGCGAGCATTTTTTTTTTCCCAACCAAAAATGCTGCGTTATTAGGAGGGGAGGTATTGTAGCAGCCGGTATTGTTAGCACCCGGTACAGTCTCATATATGTGTTCATTGTTCTAGCTCCGACTTATAGCATCTTTTCGAAAACACCTAATTCACTGGCTCTGATTCCAACCGCTTTAGAAACCACCCTACTCGTGCGCCTATAGTATCATTCTAATTCACAGACCAGATATCACTTTAATGATTTTGTCGCTGCACTCTGCCGCCACGCAGATGTGTTATTTCAACAAGTGGCCGTGCGCCGGCCCGGCTAGTGACGCATGGCCTGTCATCGAGCCCTCGCTTTTGGTGTTGGGACAGGGTGACCAAATGTCAAGTGTCTGTCTGGGGTAGGGATGCGATATAAGCCAGGGAGTGTTGCAGTGCCGCGCAACGGTTCCGGGTGGGCGTACCCGGTCGGGCGTATCCCACACGGTGAACACGTGACCAGCGCGTGACCAGGCGAGGCAGAGCGCGTATCACGTGCCAGAGGTCGGCTCATACCAGTGTATACTGGTTATGCGTTGCCCTTTGGACCGTGTATAAAAGCGGCTGCCTCGGGGTCAATCGGGAGGTGCGCGCAGTGGGGAAGCGACCCTCGAGCCGATAACATCTTGCTGCTCTGTTGACTCTTGCTCTACTCTCTGTTGGCACTCAGTAACCGGGTAAAGTAACGCCGTCTGTGTGTTGTGTTTGGTGACTGACTGCAAATATCATCTCTGCCGCCGAAGCACTCTGTCTTTACAACCAGACCGGAGGGAAGAGCAGGCGTCACACACATCATCACGTCACTACAGATCGGGCCGTTACAGGCGCACGTTTGACAGCGAAGCTTTCCTTACTGGTGTCGCGAACGTTGACTGGAGCTCGACAGTTAACCGTAATATGTCGTGTGAACAGCAATGGCATGCCTTCTCAGCCACGATGTTAGATATGTTAGGTGCACATGCTCCAGTGAGGCGATTTCGCGTGCACAACCCCAGCCACTCTCCGGTCTCTGATGACACAATTGACCTCATGAATCAAAGGCGATGTGCTAAACTAAATAATGACCCTGCCTATCACAATTGAGATGTTCAAACTAAGCGGACCATTGGGAGGGATTGTAGGGACTCTATTTCTCACCGTGTAAAAAGTTCGCATCCTTCCGTTCTTTTCCGGCAATTACATTCAGTCATTGCACCAAAACGTGGCAAGTCTGTCCAGCCCGTCAGCGTGACACCGGACACGAAATAAAAAGGTATTTTACGTCTGTTGGTGTAGTAACTCGTGACGAGGTAGCTGCGGAATTAAGACAGTCAGGCCGACCGCCCCTCCCTACACGCCTACCTCACGTGAATGCGGGTGCGGTGACTCTCACTCCTATCACCACGGAACAGCTGAAGCGTGTCATTTTGTCAATACCAAACAAAGCATCGCCCATTCATGATGATATTCCGATCAAAATTGTTAAACTGTCATTCAATATCATCGGTCGTATTTTACTTCGCATCATCAATAAATCGTTTGCATCTGAAACCGTGCCGCCGGCTGGAAAACAGCTGTTGTCACCCCTATTCGCAAGAGAGGTGATCCGTCCGAATGCTCACATTTTAGGCCTATAACGCAAGTTGCTAGTATTTGCAAAGTTGTTGCGAAAATTGTTCATGATCAGCTGACATTGTACCTCAGTGAACAACATTTATTTAGTGAAGATCAGCATGGCTTCAGAGCGAAACACTCTACTTGCACCGCTCTTTTAACTATCACGAACAATATTTTAAAGGGCATGAACGATTCCGAAATTACTGTCTTGACCTTGATTGACCTAAGTCGATGTTTTGACGTTGTTGATCATGAGACACTGCTTCAAAAATTGAAACTTTACCAAATATCTACAGGCTGGTTCCGCAGCTACCTAAGCGGTCACGTACAACGTACGAGAATTGAGAAAAGCCTCTCTGACCCTCTGCCAATAACCATTGGAACTTTTCAGGGCACTTGTCTGGGCCCCCTTCTTTACAGCATTGCCTCTAATGACATCTCCTGTCACATTCCTGCCGAGATGGACGGGTTTCGCATCACAACCGTGAGGTTCGCTGACGATAGGCAGCTGGCGGTAACTGGGCCGCGAAATCGCATCACCGAAATGTCGCGATGTTTAGAAAATGTGTTAGATACGATGGTTACCTGGTTCTTACAGAACGGCATGAAAGTTAATGCAACTAAAACCGAATTAATCGTGTGTGGTGATCGAAAACAGCTGTCTCGCATAGAAATAATGCCGGTCATCTCGTTCATGGGCGAAAAATTGGAGTCCGCTTCACATGTAAAGAACTTAGGTGTTATTATGGATCAGAACCTATCATGGAGTTTACACTTAAAACATATCTCGCAGCGCTGTTTTGGGATTCTAGTTGGTTTAGCCCATGCAAGAAATGTACTGCCTTATGATGTCATGCCTCGACTTATTGATTCGCTTGTCACGTCACACGTACGTTACTGCATTCAGGTATACGGGAACTGTAACGTTGACATGTTAGGTGTCATGCAAAATATCTTTAACTTCTCTGCGAAGCTTATCTCGAATAGGCGCAAATACGACCACATTTCAGCTGTTCTGAGTTCTCTCCAATGGCTAAATTCGCGTCAATTTGTAGCCTATTTCGATTTGTGTATGTTACAAAAGATCATCACATCTGAGGATCCTCCATCTTCGTCATCTCGATATCGATTTAATCATCAAATGCTGGATCGTGTTACACGTCAATCGGACCATTTGTATCTTGAGTGGCCGAAAAACAACCATGGTAAAAAACATACGTTTATCGTTCTAGTCACTTGTACAACAGTTACTATGATCAGATAGGTAGTATGGATGCCAGCAGTGTGCAGTCTTTTAAGAAACTGGTCAGAGAGATAGTTGCATCGATTTAAACACTTTATTTACATTCTTGTCATGTTTCAACTATTCTTTTATCCACTTGTGTTTTACACGTGCATGCTCTTGTTTACATATCGTGAATGTGTGCCTCATGTGTATGACAATGGCCGTAGAATAACCCTCAAGTGTGGAATGCTCAGCTGAAGTGCAAATACAAATACAAATAGTGATGCTGACGCTCTGGGTGTGATTGCGAAGATAGGCCGAAAACCACGAAGTATCGACTGCGAGGACGCATAATTTAGAGAGAAGTTTGGAATGGTCTATCACGTCAAAGCACTTGCTGAGGTCTATGAGGCAGAGCAGCGATATTTCTCCACGGTCATTGGCGGAAAGGATGTGATCGGTAATGGATGTCAGCGCGGTTTCTGTCGAGTTCCCAGGACGGAAGCCGTGGTGGGTGGGGGAGAGGAGGTGGTGCTGGGAAAGGTAGCCGTATAGCTGCTGGTGCACTGCACGCTCTACTATCTTGGCTATGACAGGAACGATGGATATAGGACGGCAGTTGGAGGGTTGCGTGCGGTCACCGCCACCGGATTTGAATATATAGGATAGACAATGGATTGTTTCCAGGACAGAGGGACGTCGGATAGCATGAGGCTAGAGTTGACCAGGTGGAGAAATATCGAACCGATGATGTCAAAACTCAGGCGAACGAGGCGCACACAAACACCGTCCTCACCACACGCGGACAAGTTAGGCATGGTGGCCACGATGCCACACAGCTCGACATGGGCTCTTTACCACGCGAAGCGTGATCTTTAGAGAGTTTAGAGCACTTCAGAGGCCCTTTAGGCCCACCAGGGCCCTCTCTGAAAGACCAGAGGGCCCCTTGGACGTTCAAAAGAGCCCTGTGCATATCAGAGGGCCCCAGGCCAGACCGAAAGGGCCCCTGAGCGGGTCAGAGGGCCCCCTGAACATGTCGAATGGGCCCCCAGCCAGCTAAGAGTGGCCCCTGGGCAGGTTGAGAGGCCCCTGAGCATGTCGGCAGGGCAACAAAGCAGCCAGCGCAGTCCGACCAGAAGAGTTGCTGGGAAGATGGGAGGGGCTCCTGGGCAAGTCATTGTTTGTCTGCAAGTAGTGTTCATGATGCTGCTGATGCTGTTGATATAGCGGTCTGGTTCGATGTCGCCTGTTTCTCTGTATATGAGATCGTATAAGCATATGGCGATACTGTGGTTGAGCTTTCCGTGGGATTCGGCAACCCCGTAGTAGAACTTGGCTCCGTTAGAGTTGGCTCTGTTGGGGTTGGCTTTGATAAAGTGATGGTTGTCTCCCTCGGAGTTGTTGAAGTTGCAAGAGTTGTTGGAGTGGTGGTTGGCGTTGTCGAAGTTGTTGGGGTTGGCAGAAGAAGTCGTGATCGGTGTTGTCCTGAACACATTATGTGATCATGGGCGTCAAAAGCGCCCGTGACGGGGTGACGCGTCCTCCGCCCCCCCCCCCCCCCCCCAACAGGGTCGCATCGCATCACATTTGTGAATTTTGACATTATGACTATGGGCGTTGCATGGAAGAAATCAACTTTAGAATGCCTACGTCCCCCATCTTTCGGAACGTGGCAGCGCCATTGTGTGTGACTGAAAATGCAAAGAAACAGCACAGAAAATGTCACAGCCACAGAAACGATTTAAGGGTCGGTCACCGATTTTTATGACCTATTGTTCCAAGGTCAAATCGAACTTACTGTTTTCCAAAATCAGGTCCATTTTGGCCTTGCAGGGCTCCTGCAAGGTCAAATTCAAGGTCAAAGGACGGGGAACGCTGTAGCACCCAAAGCTACCGTCCGATCGCAACAATTGTTTTAGAGTTGCGACCACGTTTGTCGCGATCGGACGGTAACTTTAGGCACTACAACGTTACCCGTCGTTTGACCTTGAATTCGACCTTGAATGTCACGGTGCACAACTCTACAAATTATTGTCGTCCTGGAACAGCACGGGAAATCGTTTGATCTTTTTGTCACGATCAAACAGTAACCTTGGGTGCTACAGTGTTTCCAGTCATAGGACCTTGAAGTTGACCTTGAAGGAGACCTGCAAGGCCAAATGTAGCTGATTTGTTAAAGCAGTAGTTTTGATTTGACCTTGCAACCAACTGTCGTAAATATTGGTGACCGCGGCGCTGAAATCCCAGTAAACATGCCGACGTCGGCAGATGTGGGCATCTCGGCAGCGGCATGCCGACGTCGGCCCGACGTCGGCATCTCGGCACGGAAAGCAACTCGGCATGCCGGCATCGAGCCGACATCGGCAGATGTCGGCAGATGTCGGCTTTCCACAGCTTCAATCGCGAAAACTCCCCATAGTCTATACGGACAGCAATGTCAAGCGAACTGTGATGATTTGATTAAGACGCTTTGATCGGATAGGCTTATTTATGATCCAAGCAAACAGCGCCGGCGAATATTGATGGCAGCTCTGGTGAAGGCGTGGTTGTTTTTGCCGTTTCCTTTATAGCACGATCCAGTGGTAATATATGGGAGGATTTTAGCTGATGTGATATAGGGACAGGCAGATACAGTGAATCACAAGTCAGTGATACAGTGAATCACACGTCACATGTGGGACAGGCTGATACAGTGAATCACAAGTCACATGTGGGACAGGCTGATACAGTGAATCACAAGTCAGTGATACAGTGAATCACAAGTCAGCGATACAGTGAATCACAAGTCACATGTGGGACAGGCTGATACAGTGAATCACAAGTCACATGTGGGACAGGCTGATACAGTGAATCACAAGTCAGTGATACAGTGAATCACACGTCACATGTGGGACAGGCTGATACAGTGAATCACAAGTCAGCGATACAGTGAATCACAAGTCACATGTGGGACAGGCTGATACAGTGAATCACACGTCACATGTGGGACAGGCTGATACAGTGAATCACAAGTCACATGTGGGACAGGCTGATACAGTGAATCACAAGTCAGTGATACAGTGAATCACAAGTCACATGTGGGACAGGCTGATACAGTGAATCACACGTCACATGTGGGACAGGCTGATACAGTGAATCACACGTCACATGTGGGACAGGCTGATACAGTGAATCACAAGTCACATGTGGGACAGGCTGATACAGTGAATCACAAGTCAGTGATACAGTGAATCACAAGTCACATGTGGGACAGGCTGATACAGTGAATCACAAGTCAGCGATACAGTGAATCACATGTCACATGTGGGACAGGCTGATACAGTGAATCACACGTCACATGTGGGACAGGCTGATACAGTGAATCACATGTCACATGTGGGACAGGCTGATACAGTGAATCACAAGTCACATGTGGGACAGGCTGATACAGTGAATCACACGTCACATGTGGGACAGGCTGATACAGTGAATCACACGTCAGTGATACAGTGAATCACACGTCACATGTGGGACAGGCTGATACAGTGAATCACACGTCACATGTGGGACAGGCTGATACAGTGAATCACAAGTCAGTGATACAGTGAATCACAAGTCACATGTGGGACAGGCTGATACAGTGAATCACAAGTCAGTGATACAGTGAATCACACGTCACATGTGTGACAGGCTGATACAGTGAATCACACGTCACATGTGGGACAGGCTGATACAGTGAATCACAAGTCAGTGATACAGTGAATCACACGTCACATGTGGGACAGGCTGATACAGTGAATCACAAGTCAGTGATACAGTGAATCACACGTCACATGTGGGACAGGCTGATACAGTGAATCACAAGTCAGTGATACAGTGAATCACAAGTCACATGTGGGACAGGCTGATACAGTGAATCACAAGTCAGTGATACAGTGAATCACAAGTCACATGTGGGACAGGCTGATACAGTGAATCACAAGTCAGTGATACAGTGAATCACAAGTCACATGTGGGACAGGCTGATACAGTGAATCACATGTCACATGTGGGACAGGCTGATACAGTGAATCACACGTCACATGTGGGACAGGCTGATACAGTGAATCACAAGTCAGTGATACAGTGAATCACACGTCACATGTGGGACAGGCTGATACCGTGAATCACACGTCACATGTGGGACAGGCTGATACAGTGAATCACAAGTCAGTGATACAGTGAATCACACGTCACATGTGGGACAGGCTGATACCGTGAATCACACGTCACATGTGGGACAGGCTGATACAGTGAATCACACGTCACATGTGGGACAGGCTGATACAGTGAATCACATGTCACATGTGGGACAGGCTGATACAGTGAATCACAAGTCACATGTGGGACAGGCTGATACAGTGAATCACATGTCACATGTGGGACAGGCTGATACAGTGAATCACACGTCACATGTGGGACAGGCTGATACAGTGAATCACAAGTCACATGTGGGACAGGCTGATACAGTGAATCACACGTCACATGTGGGACAGGCTGATACAGTGAATCACAAGTCAGTGATACAGTGAATCACAAGTCAGTGATACAGTGAATCACACGTCACATGTGGGACAGGCTGATACAGTGAATCACAAGTCAGTGATACAGTGAATCACACGTCACATGTGGGACAGGCTGATACAGTGAATCACAAGTCAGTGATACAGTGAATCACACGTCACATGTGGGACAGGCTGATACAGTGAATCACAAGTCAGTGATACAGTGAATCACAAGTCACATGTGGGACAGGCTGATACAGTGAATCACACGTCACATGTGGGACAGGCTGATACAGTGAATCACAAGTCAGTGATACAGTGAATCACAAGTCACATGTGGGACAGGCTGATACAGTGAATCACAAGTCAGTGATACAGTGAATCACAAGTCAGCGATACAGTGAATCACACGTCACATGTGGGACAGGCTGATACAGTGAATCACACGTCACATGTGGGACAGGCTGATACAGTGAATCACAAGTCAGTGATACAGTGAATCACACGTCACATGTGGGACAGGCTGATACAGTGAATCACAAGTCAGTGATACAGTGAATCACAAGTCACATGTGGGACAGGCTGATACAGTGAATCACAAGTCAGTGATACAGTGAATCACAAGTCACATGTGGGACAGGCTGATACAGTGAATCACAAGTCAGTGATACAGTGAATCACACGTCACATGTGGGACAGGCTGATACAGTGAATCACACGTCACATGTGGGACAGGCTGATACAGTGAATCACAAGTCAGTGATACAGTGAATCACACGTCACATGTGGGACAGGCTGATACAGTGAATCACAAGTCAGTGATACAGTGAATCACACGTCACATGTGGGACAGGCTGATACAGTGAATCACAAGTCAGTGATACAGTGAATCACAAGTCACATGTGGGACAGGCTGATACAGTGAATCACAAGTCAGTGATACAGTGAATCACAAGTCACATGTGGGACAGGCTGATACAGTGAATCACACGTCAGTGATACAGTGAATCACACGTCACATGTGGGACAGGCTGATACAGTGAATCACACGTCACATGTGGGACAGGCTGATACAGTGAATCACACGTCACATGTGGGACAGGCTGATACATGAATCACAAGTCACATGTGGGACAGGCTGATACAGTGAATCACAAGTCACATGTGGGACAGGCTGATACAGTGAATCACAAGTCAGTGATACAGTGAATCACAAGTCAGTGATACAGTGAATCACACGTCACATGTGGGACAGGCTGATACAGTGAATCACACGTCACATGTGGGACAGGCTGATACAGTGAATCACAAGTCACATGTGGGACAGGCTGATACAGTGAATCACACGTCACATGTGGGACAGGCTGATACAGTGAATCACAAGTCAGTGATACAATGAATCACACGTCACATGTGGGACAGGCTGATACAGTGAATCACAAGTCAGTGATACAGTGAATCACACGTCACATGTGGGACAGGCTGATACAGTGAATCACAAGTCACATGTGGGACAGGCTGATACAGTGAATCACAAGTCAGTGATACAGTGAATCACAAGTCAGTGATACAGTGAATCACACGTCACATGTGGGACAGGCTGATACAGTGAATCACACGTCACATGTGGGACAGGCTGATACAGTGAATCACAAGTCAGTGATACAGTGAATCACAAGTCAGTGATACAGTGAATCACACGTCACATGTGGGACAGGCTGATACAGTGAATCACAAGTCAGTGATACAGTGAATCACACGTCACATGTGGGACAGGCTGATACAGTGAATCACAAGTCAGTGATACAGTGAATCACAAGTCACATGTGGGACAGGCTGATACAGTGAATCACAAGTCAGTGATACAGTGAATCACACGTCACATGTGGGACAGGCTGATACAGTGAATCACAAGTCAGTGATACAGTGAATCACACGTCACATGTGGGACAGGCTGATACAGTGAATCACAAGTCAGTGATACAGTGAATCACAAGTCACATGTGGGACAGGCTGATACAGTGAATCACACGTCACATGTGGGACAGGCTGATACAGTGAATCACAAGTCACATGTGGGACAGGCTGATACAGTGAATCACAAGTCAGTGATACAGTGAATCACACGTCACATGTGGGACAGGCTGATACCGTGAATCACAAGTCACATGTGGGACAGGCTGATACAGTGAATCACACGTCACATGTGGGACAGGCTGATACAGTGAATCACACGTCACATGTGGGACAGGCTGATACAGTGAATCACAAGTCAGTGATACAGTGAATCACACGTCACATGTGGGACAGGCTGATACAGTGAATCACAAGTCACATGTGGGACAGGCTGATACAGTGAATCACAAGTCACATGTGGGACAGGCTGATACAGTGAATCACAAGTCACATGTGGGACAGGCTGATACAGTGAATCACAAGTCACATGTGGGACAGGCTGATACAGTAAATCACAAGTCAGTGATACAGTGAATCACACGTCACATGTGGGACAGGCTGATACAGTGAATCACACGTCACATGTGGGACAGGCTGATACAGTGAATCACACGTCACATGTGGGACAGGCTGATACAGTGAATCACAAGTCACATGTGGGACAGGCTGATACAGTGAATCACAAGTCAGTGATACAGTGAATCACACGTCACATGTGGGACAGGCTGATACAGTGAATCACAAGTCACATGTGGGACAGGCTGATACAGTGAATCACAAGTCAGTGATACAGTGAATCACACGTCACATGTGGGACAGGCTGATACAGTGAATCACAAGTCAGTGATACAGTGAATCACACGTCACATGTGGGACAGGCTGATACAGTGAATCACACGTCACATGTGGGACAGGCTGATACAGTGAATCACAAGTCACATGTGGGACAGGCTGATACAGTGAATCACAAGTCACATGTGGGACAGGCTGATACAGTGAATCACACGTCACATGTGGGACAGGCTGATACAGTGAATCACACGTCACATGTGGGACAGGCTGATACAGTGAATCACAAGTCAGTGATACAGTGAATCACAAGTCAGTGATACAGTGAATCACACGTCACATGTGGGACAGGCTGATACAGTGAATCACAAGTCACATGTGGGACAGGCTGATACAGTGAATCACACGTCACATGTGGGACAGGCTGATACAGTGAATCACACGTCACATGTGGGACAGGCTGATACAGTGAATCACAAGTCAGTGATACAGTGAATCACAAGTCACATGTGGGACAGGCTGATACAGTGAATCACAAGTCAGCGATACAGTGAATCACAAGTCACATGTGGGACAGGCTGATACAGTGAATCACAAGTCAGTGATACAGTGAATCACAAGTCAGTGATACAGTGAATCACACGTCACATGTGGGACAGGCTGATACAGTGAATCACAAGTCACATGTGGGACAGGCTGATACAGTGAATCACACGTCAGTGATACAGTGAATCACACGTCACATGTGGGACAGGCTGATACAGTGAATCACACGTCACATGTGGGACAGGCTGATACAGTGAATCACACGTCACATGTGGGACAGGCTGATACAGTGAATCACACGTCACATGTGGGACAGGCTGATACAGTGAATCACACGTCACATGTGGGACAGGCTGATACAGTGAATCACAAGTCAGCGATACAGTGAATCACAAGTCACATGTGGGACAGGCTGATACAGTGAATCACAAGTCACATGTGGGACAGGCTGATACAGTGAATCACAA